>CADDIJ020000384.1:0-22868 GCA_902809745.2 Tetradesmus lagerheimii | reverse complement strand
GCATGCATAGCTTGGACGCTGACTGGGCCAGCATCCCACGCCGACAGCAGTAGGCAGCAGGTGAGTGAGCTGCAACAAGCAAGCAAGCATGTGGAAGCCAACAGCAGATTCCGGCTTGTACGTATAGTTGGAAGTGCATCCTGAACCTGCAGCCGGTTGGCGCAGCAGTTGCGGCTCAAAGTATTGCAACCATGGTGGCAGGAACACCTTGTGAACAGCAGCAGTGGTCTTACAGCAGCAGATGCACAGCCACTGTGCAGCCCAACTTATCCGAAAAGCGTAAGGTCACCTGTGTGTTGCTGCGCAGGCATGTTGTGGTGGCTAGCATCCCTGCACATCCAAACACAACACAGTCGACACAGGTGTGGGCCTTGGGCGGTCTTATGCTTTTTGGATGAGCAGAGATCACAGGGTTGCATGGTGCGACTAGCTGCTGAGCGCCAGAGACAGCAGTGCACAGCCACGACAACTGTACACGTAGTGGTGACAGCGGCGATGGCAGCAGCAGCAGCAGTCCCTGTTGTTCATGTGACAAGCTTAGGGGTGCAGCAGATTGCCTTGCAAGCATGTATGCATGCAGCAGTAGTAGCAGCTGCTGCGACAGTTAACAGCCACAGCAGCTGTGCTTAGGCACACCAACCTTGATGTTGTTGCTGCAAGTCCATTCAGTGCATGTGACTGCACAGGCAAGCACGCTAGTGCTCCGATTGGAATGCACACGACAGTCTGTTGATAGTGTGTCAGCAGGTGGGTGCCTGGGGGAGCATGCGTAACCCTGTTGAGTGAAGAGAACACAAGAGCAACACGTGCATGCATCTGGCTAGGCATGCAGCAAATAGGCAACAGCGTTAGCCATAGTCAAGCTTGTGACATATGCTTCTGCCAATGCCAACATGGCGCAGCAGCAGCAGCAGCACGCTGAGCCGCTGGTCAAGCAACACAGCACCTCCAAACACGCGCACAGCAGCAACGCCACTGCAGCAACAGCACACACAACTGCACTGATATCGTCACTAAGCTGTGTTTCTGCTTTTGCTGCTGCTGCTGCACATGTATGCGCAGGTAACCATCTTCAACTTGGTTGCTGCTGTGTCAAGCAGGCGTTGTAGAGGTTATCCCTGTACCAACCACTGGAACCAACACTGGCTGTACACTAATGCGGCAGAGTCCAGCATCAGTGTAGGGATGTATGCAGCTGCAGCATCAGTCATCGCATGAGTGTGTGGGCTCGTTTGTGTGGTAGAGCGCTGCATGCAGCAGTTGCCTTTGCCTGTTGCGCAGCTGTCAATTGCCTGAGTTGTTGACTTAGCGGTCGTGGCTTCTACTATATGATTATATATTTTGTTGGGCCTATTGCCATGCGTTGCAGTGCATTGCATGGTCTGCTGCATGGCCCTGCAAGCAACAGTTTAGTACGGCACACTGGCCGACAGGGCTTATGCGGCCCCTCATATGTTGCTTATCGATACAAATGTAACGTATTTGCATTTAATCGAAGCTTGTTGTGCGTGTCCACATGTCTATCCACTTCTCGTATACGCCATCCACAGCACTCAGCCCATCCTGTGGACCGTTCCGGCCAGGGATGGCCAGTGGACGGGGGTTGCGCCCTGTGGATCACGCTGTGGACAGCCTGCTGTGGACGACTTGTACCCGTAGGAAGATAGAAGATCTTCCGAAGGGAGATGGGGAAAAACAAGGGGCCAGGGTTCGCGTATTTATTTCGGGTCTCATTCCTCAGGGCATTGGCGGGGGCGCGTGGTCGAGTTTTGTGGAAGATGCAAATTTATTTTGGAATGACGTGCGAAATGGTTTCGAGGGCGCAGAAGCCGCGGGCGAGCAGCAGGCAGGGAGCACGGCTGCCTCGAGATCATCGCCTAGGCCTGCAGCTGCTCGAAGCCGGTGCTTGCATGCACAATTGAGACAATTTCATTTATCACGATATAGAATTCGACTAAATTAACGTGCGGAGCAGGGCTGCCTCGCGTTTAGCGCCTGGATCTGCTGCTGGTGAGTCAGCCTGTTGCAGCAGCAGCTGCAGTGCACTGCACGTCGTGCATGCGGCATGCCGCAGATAATTGGCCGTGAGGCAGATCTCAGTGTGGCTGCATCCTGCTCTTGTCAGTCCAGTGAGAAGAGAGCTTCACGTATGCAATTAATTTCTTGTTTAAGGAAGCAACTGCTTGTTTATCGAAGTTAAAACAATGGGTGTGCAGCGCTGCACCATGCTTTCACATGTACATGCGACATTGACAGCTGGACTGAGTCCCTCAGCTTCAGGTGATTGCCACATGATTCTCTGATCAGCGTGTAAAGTGCACAGGCACATCGCATGTGAAACCATATGTTTTACAACTACGGGCCCGCAGGGTGCGGGCCCGGTGGGAAAGCCCAATGACCTGAGCACAGGTATGCATTGCACATGTGTGCACACAGCACCAAACAATGAACCAAACAACTTCCTACGGGACTGGCCCGGTACGGGCCACCTGCTTTACCCGTAGGAAGAAAGAAGATCTTCCGAAGGTAGATGGGAAAAACCAAGGGCCCAGGGGTCGTGTATCTATTTTCAGGTCTCACTACAGGGATTAGCGGTGGGGCCAGGTCGACATCGTTGAAAATTGAAAAACAAAACGCAGAACGGTGCGCGGAATGGTTTCGAGGGCGCAAAGGACGCGGGCGAGCAGCTGGCAGGGAGCACGGCTGCCTCGAGTTTGTCGCCTGTAGCAGCTCGAAGCGGGCGCTTGAGACATATTCTATACATAGAAATAGGATGTCGTTCGAACATAAAAGGTGGAGAGAGGGCTGCCTCCTGTTTCGCGCCTAAAGCTGCTCCTGGTTTGTCATCCTGTTGCAGTACACACCATATGACTAGTAGTAGCATGATCCCCCCAGCATAGCGGCACATCTGCTCTGATGAAGATTTCAGTGTGCCCGCATTCTGCAGCTGCTGTTACGCGTGCAATACAACGCAAGGCTGGCAACTGGTGCGCAGCCTGCACTGGACTGATCCCTGCAGCTGCAGGTGATTGCGACACCATTCTCTGAGCAGGGTATGATGGGCACGTGCACATCTCCTGTAGAACTGTGTAGAACTGTTGGTTTTATATCAAGTATGGTGTGTGTGTGTGTGGGTGCTGACTGCCTATCACTGCCTCAAAAAAAATTCAAATCGACTTGTTTACTGCTTGTAATATGTACAGTTTCACATCGAGCTTAACAAGCTTGGTTACATTGCAAAACCTCAAAACCAACGTCCAAACTCGTCACTTAAAATCTTGTCATAAACCAGGGCAGAGACAATTGCCATGTTGTCTTCAAACTCCTCCTCAGTTGTTCCTTTGGCAATATCGTGTGGACTTTCCTTGCACTGCAGGTGACAGCAAGAGAGGACAGTTGCAGCAGTTCCAGTCACAAGCATTGAGGAAAGCAGCAGCCTTGAATCCAGCAGTGGCACTGCCGCGGTTTGGCAAGCCTACTGTGAAGATGCCATGTGGCAAGTTCCAGCCCATTGTGCCCAGCCTCACACATGTGAAGGTGTTCTGGGGCACTTCACACTGCCTGCCAGGCAAGCAACACTACCGCCACTGCACCCCGCACACATTGCGGCATGCTATCAAGCTGCGCTGCAGCTTCTGCGCCTACAACGCGGTTGAATGGGTAGCAGAGGGAGCAAGTGTGATAGCAGAGTCAGAGCAGTGGGTGATGTGGCAGCTAGGGCAGCTGGGTTTAGATCAGCAGTTTTGCTGGCAGGCGCAGCCGCAATGGTGGCATGGGTCAGTGGACTTCATGATGCTGAGTCAGACAGTCATCATTCAAGCAGATGGCAGCAGCCATATGAAGGGTATGCGTGGGGAGAGCCCAGGGAAGCAGCTTGATGATGACATGAGGTTCTGTGTGACATCAGTGAGCAAATGTGTGAGTGTTGTGCACGTGCACGAGCAGCAGTTGACTGGAACACAACGCCCACAGTACCTTGCAGCAGCAGTACAGCGCGCTGCTGCCAGCACCTGCATTGTACTGTCCAGTGGTTCTAACACTGTTACATTCTATCACAACTATAAACCCTGCACATATGCACAGCTGCTGGCAGAGCAGTTGCCAGGTTTTAGGGTTCTGCATGCTGCTTGCAATAACATTGTTATTTGCAAACAATAACCAGGCCAGCATGCTCACCCTGTAAGGTCCATGTGCTGGGTTGTTAGGCACCTGGTTGTGCAAGCGCACGATGTCATGGGTACCAGTTGTGAACTCCAGGTACACTGCGCCATGCTTGGGGTTGACCACCGCTATGAAGCGCACCTTGACGGGTTGGCTGTTGGCGGCATTGTTGTAATGAATTGCCTGGTGGAAGGTCTTGTCATCGGCACCGCACCACACACTTACACCGCCAAGCGCTACCTCGTCAATCCACACTGAGCATTCATCAACAAAGTGGCACCTCTCCCGCCAGCCGGGGTCAGTCTGGCACCTGTTGTAAAGGGACTGCCCACGTACCATGCGCCTGTGCAGCCAATCGTCTGCTACAGGTCGCTTCATGCGTATACGGTGACGCCGCAGTTTGGGATCTGCAAGCTTCATGTGGTACAGCAGCTGCTTGCAGGTGAGGTTGTACTTGTCCTTGATGGCTCTCAGGGCGCTGTTGTGCCGGACCGTTCGCGACACCAATGGGTAGTGACGAAACACATGGCCAATGTAATTGCCCTTGCTGTCTTTGACATCAATCCAGCGACCTGCCTTCACAATCTTGGAAGCAAGAAGGGCTTCCTCTGTTGTGATAGTGCAAGGTTTGTGTTTGCTGCTGCGCCGTTTTTGGTAGTGGACACCGCCAGTGGCAACAAAGCGCTGACCACAGCGGTTGATGAACTTGCGCTTGTCCTCTCCTAGCTTTCCGGCAGCATCCTTCCACTGTCCCTGCTGTGCTAGTGTGGCCCATATCTGAGCCTTGTACTGCGGATGCAGCATAAGGCCAGAGGTAGCCAGCAGGTAGGCTTGCCGCTGAGCGCCGTGCTGCCCTGCTGCAGCTGCAGCTTGCGCTGTTGGTGGCGTGTGAGCATTGCCTTGATTGTCTGGTGCTGGCAGCTGGCCAGCCACAATTGGTTGGTATGAGCCTGCATACAGAGCATAATTGTGTAGTGGTGCACTGACTGGTTGTGACAGAGCAAGCATTGCTGCAGGCTGTACAAGGCAGGCAGTACAAATGCAAGCAGGGTAGCATGCAGCAGCATAGGTGTAGCTGCTGCTTGGCTGGATGTCGTAGCTGTACATGCATCTTGTGCTGTTCCAGCAAACTGCATGGTGGATTCGATGTAAAGCTGCTGCCAGCAGCTGCTGAGGGCATGCATCAAGCAGCAGCAGGGTTCATGGCGGTATACGGAGCATGTAACACAGCTGCCGTGCATGTGTGTAATGAGCTGCTGCTGATGGATTACGTTGGCATGAGTGAGCTGCTGTGGCACGCTCTGCCGGCGCTGAGCTGTGAGGTTGCCTGCTCTACAGCCATACGGTACTACGTCTTGACGCATATATACGCACTCAGATAGTATACGCGCTGTTTTAACGTGAGCAGCGCAGCTGTAAGCTGCGCAGCAAGCCGGTTAGAGCGAGGCGAACGTTGGGCCAGCCCTGGTAAGCTGTGCTCTTGTTTCCGTCCTGTGCTGCACGCAGTAAAAACAGAAGCAAATGAAAAATTGTTGAGCAGCAGCAGCTGTTGATCGGCCATAACCAGCTGCATTCAGCCCCATTCGCCACACGCATGGTGCGAGCAGGCTGGCCAACACAGCAAATTCCAGAAGCAGCGCGGCCTTCCTGAGATGTTACAAGTATTAGAATCGAGCCAACCGAGCATCATTGAGGCGCAGGCACAACAACTGCCTCGAGGAGCTCCCATCGTTTCCTTGTACTGCAGGCGCAAAGTGCCAGTGCAGCAGTTTTTGGATCGCGCTGATAAGGCAGCAGCTATCTCACCAGGTGCGAAACAGTAGTAGAGTCCTTCTTACGTCGAGCTGCAGTCCGTTGTCAGCGCCAGCTGTTGGCTCCAGCCACTGTGAACACGTCCTGCACCACCCAGGAAAGTTTTTACTAGGGAGTAATCAACAGAATCAAGAGCAGCACGCAGAAACGGCACAGCAACAATTGTACGTTGTGTGTGGGTTAGACACGGCCCAAGGCAGGCAGCATGCAGAACTGTCTGAACAAGGAAGCTTATCAAGCAGCGTGCAGATGCCAGCAATGCTGCTGCGGCTGCTTTTCACAGTTAGACAGGTTGTTACACCACCTACCAGCAAACCGCGGTGCTGCGCCAGATCTGTCCGTCCTTGCAGCCAGTGAAGTTTCAAATACCAAACAACATTTTCACAGGAGCACAGAAGCAGCAGGCTGCGTTCTATATGTGTTATTCATTTGAATTTGCAGCGTGATATTACACCAAAGCCCAGCAGCTGCCAATGCCGACCACAGCCACACACACAACATCCATCGACATACCCACCCCTGCAGTGCCAGCCCCAGCAGAGCTGCCAGGCAAAACTTCATAATACTGCATGTGTGACATCACAAAGTTACTGTAGCAGATCTTGCGGTATAAGGGCGCAAGAGGCGTGCGGAGTGACCTTGTTATTGCCGCATTGCTGCCTGTAGTGTGCTCCTGAAGGCGCTTGGGCTGTTGATCAGGCATCAATACACACCAATCGACTTTCTGTAGTTCACAGTGCTGGCTTCGTAAAGACTTTTCAGGGTGGTGGCAGCACTGCGCGGTGCATGCAAGCGTGAAACACGAGGCAGCCGTGCTCCCGGCCTGATCAATTGTAAGCGAAGCAGCAATCAAAAACTAGCAAATTTCAGTAGCATGTTACACGCGTAAAGTTGTCGCCGTTCGCTGATTTCGACCTTCCCGCTCCCCCTGCTAATCCCTGAGATTGAGACCCGAAGACCCCCCTTGTATTTTCCCATCTCCCTTCGGAAGATTCTTCTGATCTTCCTACGGGTATAGCAGGTGGCCCGTGCCGGGCCAGTCCCGTAGGAAGCTTGGTTGGTTAGATGCAGGGCCCTGGTTGACTGTCTGCAGCGCCAGCTGTACAGCCTATTTCACAAGTGTGCGTTGGGCCCGCACCATGCGGGCCCGTACTGTACTCAGTGTACCGGTTTCAATGCCGCTGTGCACCTCACAATAATCGCAGCTGCAGGACCGTCTGCTTCACACAAACCTTCAAACAAAGGCTTTGGCCAAGCAGCAGGATCAATCAATACACAATCAACACACAAACATGAACTGGGTAGTTAACGTTGTCCCAGTAGGCTTTAAACTGCAGCCACATCTGATCTGCATCAAGCCCCTGCAAGATTCAGCGAAGCAGTGCACGTACTAGTAGTGCAGTACTGCACCTTTGCGTGCACTGCAGTGGCCAGCAACACTGCAGTGTGCCATGCAGTGCCCTTCATCAAGAATCCTGAGCCAAATTGGTGTATCAAAATAGAGATGTTCTGCTGCAATATGGCGTGCTTAAAATGTTGCATGGACGTCTGTAGTCGTCACAACTTGATTAAAGGGTGCCCCTCCTCGCCCCTAAGAAATGGCGGGAGGGGTCTGTTCTGGCTGTTTCAGCCCCACTGCTGTGCCTGATATGCATCTTTGATTTTGTTTCGATGACTGCATGGCATGTGCGGCAGCTGCCGGTGTGTAATCGTGTGTATGTTGTGCACGCATGACGTGGCTGGCTGGCCGGTCCGTGCTGCATGCGCTGCATGGCGTTGGAATCGCGTGTTTTGGGGGGCCATGTTTTATGTGCCTGTTTGAAAAGTGAAATGCACTTGTCCTGGTGCTGCTCACCTGTGTTGCTGCTGCCTGTGGTGTCACCAAAAGGTCAGTGTGTGCGTTGCTGGTGCGAGCCGTGCCCCAGCGGCTGTGCTGGCGAAGTTGCTGGAGGTCAAACTTGTGCTGTTACTTTATTGATGGTAGCTGTTACAGTGCATGTGTGCGAGTGCTTTACATGGCTGCACCGACTGATTGCCGCGTGCTCGAGGAGGTAAACGTGGGCGCTGAATAAACGTTTTCCTGAAGTTTCAGGCGCTGCCGACAACATCTACACAATCGGCAATGCAATAACCGCCATGATTCTTTGTGTGACGTACTGCATGTGTGAACAGGTCAGCTGACATTCTCGAGGCGCCCAATGCAGTGCCGTTCGCAAAGTCAGACGTCGTAGTAGGCATATTAAAGTGGTAAGTCTATAGAGCGAGCGTCTCAAAGCACCCGCTTCGAGCAGGCTCAGGCGTGAAACTCGAGGCAGCCGTGCTCCCTGCCTGCGGCTCGCCCGCGGCCTTTGCGCCCTCGAAAACAATCCGCACACCATTCTGCGTCGCCTTAGCCACTTTCACGAAATTCGACAAGGCGCTCCCACTAATCCCTGAGTTGCGACCTGAAAATAAGTACGCGAACCCTTCTGAGCCCACGCATCTCACTTCGGAAGATTCTTCTAATCTTCCCACGGGTAAACTAGACGAAGTGCTCCCCACTAATACCTGCAGTGTACCCCGAAATAAATACGCGAACCCTGCTGAGCCCACGAATCTCATCTCCCTTCGGAAGATTCTTCTAATCTTCCTACGGGTATACTTTGGTCGAGTTCACAGCAACTTTTGTGTGTATGTGTGAGGGGGGGGAGCTGTCTGGCTATCACTGCCTCAACAACAATTCAAATCGACTTGTTTACTGCTTGTAATGTGTACAGTTACACATCGAGCGCGCCTTAACAAGCTCGGTTACATTGCAAAACCACAAAACCAGCGTCCGACCTTGTCATTTAAAACCTTGTCATAAATCGCGTTCACGCCTGTGTTGCATTGACCAATCCCTTCGAGAACGAAGCCATGAGAGCAATAGCTGATTTTGTGTGTGAGATTTGGAAGCTGCAGAGTACCGTCCTCACAGGACGCGGGACCAATGAGGGCAACCTTATGGTGTAAGGCCTTGTTGGTGAACCTTGTCATTTTGAGTCAATTATTTGTGTGTGATCATGTGTCAGAAGGGCGTTTTAATGTACTGTGTGTGGCGAGAGAATGTCACACCCTGTGAGGCCGCTGTATGTCATTTCCAGGTCCTGCCAACCACATCGTGTTACAATGTCAGTAACATTGATGTCCAGGACTGTGCCAACGGGATAACATATGGTGTTATGGTGGGTTTTAGGTTGGTTTTCACCCCCACACCTGGCCATGTGATGGCTCCAACCGTAGTCAGTTCGGTGAGACCAATAGTGTCTGGGATTGTCGGTGTTCTTCAACACCCGTTTAGAAAGCCATACCCCAGCTCTACTCACCTGGCTCCTATGCTTTGGCCCCATAGCAGCAGAAATCCAGTACATGCCCAATTACAAATATAATTTCTCTATAATTTCTCTATTCATGAACACTAATTTATATGACAAGGATACCAACACTATAGGCTGTGTAACTAACTAACTAACTAAGCTGAAGCTTCATGATCTCTACGGGTACACCAGGCGCTTGCCATATGTTAGCAGCATATGCACATGAACCAACGCTGTGCCAGCAACATCACACACCCAAATCCATATCAGAAGACACTGCATCGCAGATATCCACATCCAATGACACTTCCAGATACAGCGGCACAACCAAGCGGCGCAGCTGTAGTATACTGCTTGCGGTGCCACTCGTCCGGGCCACCAGCAACTGCCGCAGTGCCTGCTGCTGCAGTGCGTCGTAGCAAGTGCGTATGCTCAGGACTACGCGCCAATGCGGCATGCCAAACGCCTGGGATGCTTCCGCATAAATTACCGCTTTAACGCGGTGTGCACGTGTAAATCAAAGATACACATCCTAGCCGCTGTCCTTCATGTGGTGTATGCAGCGCGCATCTTCCAGTAAAAGCAATCTACGTCTGTGATGATGCGCAGCACATGACACATCTTACCATGCAGCATGTTCCAAGCCTTGTGTCTGGCACGATATAACATGTTCAAATTGCAGCACACCGAATGCGGCAAAGCACAGCAGACTTCGCTTGTCTTATAACACGGTATAACAGGCGTTGATGCTATGGCTTAATGGGTAACATGATGATGATGAACACGGTATAACAGCAAGCATAACAAGGTGTCCCTGGTGCTGCTGCTGAAGTCTCATTGGTAAGATTCGCAAATCCAATGCAACGCACTTGTCAGCGGTGCTATCCTGCTGCTCCAAAGTCAACGTTTTAAAATACAAGCCATGAATGTTGCCTCCAAGCACAACTCTCGGTCTGTGCAGGTCCCTCCTGGTCCAGCTTTGCATTGCAGGTGCGCAACTTACCTTTACCTGGTTTCCAGGCTCCGTCTAAATCCGCCCTATTACAACTGATCTGTATGTTACCAAGTGATTTAGACTTCAAGGGCTGCTGCAGAGCCGCTTGAACACACCGTAGTAAGACCTCTTTTGCTCTGCTGCGGAATGCCAACGATATTGCTGCAAACAACTTGCACCAGCGTATTCTGCAATCATTCCCTGAATAGGGGATCTCTGCCCACAAGGCCCCTCTCACTTGCAATTCCCTTACATTGCACCAATGGGTGCAGCGTCATTGATTGCATTGTTATGAGCAGCTTAGTGAGGTGCTGAACTCGTCAGAGTTCAGCGAAACTAGTGAGCACCAAGATTCAATGTGAAGGAGTCGGGATGTACTCAGGACATGTAGATGTGTTACATCTTCTTCAAAGCACAACAATGTTATCTTGAAGAAAAGATTGCAGTACTGTGCTTTTGCTGAGCTCTGCTCAAGGGTTGTTATATCCTGCAGTGCCACACGCCCAGATCCTGTGCCTGCCTATAGCCAGCGTACCTGCCACAGCATGTTATTAGATGTTATTAGATGTGGCACGTCTGTATCGTTTTCGGTTGAGCCGCCTCATGACAAAGCGCAAAAAGTATTTGCATACCATCAACCCCTACATGTGCGTCTAGCTAGAACACCCCGTGCTTACGTATTTTGTGGTGGCAGTTGGTACTGACTGGGTTGACCAAGGTTGAGAAACTGGTTTTGCCGCATGGTCCGCTTCTGGGGTGCTCTGCTGTTGCTGCTGTTGTATGTGCTATCGAGAACCCACACTGTATGCACCGGCTGCACAGCGGTGTTCACGCTCGGCTAAGAACTGCTGCTGTGAAGCTTAGTGAATGCCAGCCAGTGCTGCAAGTGTGGTTGTCCTAGTGTGGGATTCAATTCACAGGTTTGTGTCTCTAACTGTTTGGGGCGGGCTGGGAGCAGTGCTGGGAGCTCTGCTGCGAGCACTGCTGGGAGCACTGCTAAGATGCCACCTGCAGCTGCACAGTCAAGTTTGCATGTGCGTGTAAGTCTCCGAAAATGTAATTCTTCGAGTATGTGACCTCATCCTGGCAGGCCGGCCGCAGCGGCTTTGCACAGGCATGTCAGAGAGTCCATGCAGGCTTGCAGGCTTTGGGCGCTGCGGCAGTTGTGAGTGTGCTTTCGTTGCATGGCCATACGGGCAGGCCAATTGGGCCATGGCGAGGTACACTGGGCAGCTTCTGTGAGCAAGATTCCATCTGGATATGTGTACACCTTTTGCTGCCTGAGCTGTAGGGGTTTCCTGAAAGCATGGTGCTGGCAAGAGTGGTTTTGGGTGGAACGGAGTTCAGGCTTTGTTGCCTGAACTCAGAAGCTGATCTTCTGGTGGCGATCGCAGTTTAGGTTGCTGGCATGGTGTCAGGTGGGCTGGGTGTTGCACTTGCGCTCCGCTGATAGCAGTCTTACAGCGGCAAGCAAAGCAGTGCTGCGATGACTAGTCACTGCTGATGCCATGCAAGACACCCAGCACACTTGGTGCTGCTCCTGTGACCATAAAGCCATAGGGTTTTGAGGCTTGTGGTGGAGAAAGGCCAGAGGCAAAGGAACGTATGTTGCAGCGCTGCAGCCTGCAGCACTTATAAGTATATCACTAATATCACTAATAAGCCACAACCTGCGCGGTTCATGGTACACGCCCCTGTGGGCACGGGTGGTGCCGACCTGGTGGCTACACTAGTTGAGTGCGGTGGTGTTACTCCAAGCAGCATCACCTCTGCACGCATTGTGTGGTCACCGAAGCCAGCAGCAGCAGAGGGTAACGAGACCCTTGCTGCTGCAGGTGGTGGCAGCGGCGGCAGCAGCAGCGGCAGCGCCTCAGGCGCGCGGCGATCAATGTGCTTGTGGGAGGTTACGCTGAAGGAGGCGGATCTGCTGAGCAACATGCTTGGCGGCCGCATCCGCAGCAACCTGCGGCAGGCTGGTCACAGCATTTATGTTGACGCAATGCTCAGTGCAGAGGAGCGGCAGCAGCGAAAGGCTATGCAGCAACTGCGGCGTGAGCTGCAGCAGCAGGGCGTGCGCACCCGGTGGTCGCGTGCCACGCTGATGCGCTGGCGCCGTGGTGGTGCAGATGGCCGTCAGGGCAGCTGGGAAGAGGTGCCACCGCTGCCAGCGGAGGTGCCTGGCAGCTAGGCTTAGTAGCAGTGGCGCAGTGTGGAGGTTTTGGAAGTGAACATTTGGCGCATGGTGATGTCAGGTGGTGGTGTCTTTTGAGATGCCGCAACTTTTGAGGAGTGGTTGATATGGATGATCTCTGGTGCAACTAGCATCGCATCCATTGTGTTGTGCCATTGGATTGCGCTCATGTTGCGCTTTAGCCAGTTTACTCCCGCTTTTATGGTGTTTCAAAGCACACTTTTAGGTGTGCCAGCTTATGCCTTGTACAATCCTGATCGAGAGTCTAGGACTATTTTGGCTTCAAAGTTGCTTCAATCTGCCTTTTCGGCGCAAGATTGCGTTCACTTTGTGTGGTGCATGCCATCTGAGATAGCGAACGGCCTACGTGTAACTTCCACTCTCTAATTAGTAAGCGTTTGCAGATGGCGTGGCCGCCTAATGTCACAAGGTAGCAAGTCTGTTGCTGTATTGCCTTTCAACAATGGTGTGTAAGGTCTCAGGCCTTTTGAAAAGCAATAGCGTAATGCGACTGGCTACAGCTACTGTTGAGACAAGTTCAGACTATTGTTGACTCTGTTTTGTCGTATTTCATGGAAAGCGACGCGTTTCGGGCTCTTCACCCTTCATCAGGCTTCAATCCTGTGAACACGGACAGAATCAACAAATACTCGCCATCAGAAGCACACAGCAACAGGGTGCAGGTTTTTGGGTGAGGTCACTGGCCATGTTGCCAGTGGCTCGAACCCTGTACAATACTGCACTGCAAAAGCAAACCATGAGGTCTTGATGATGAACACAGGGTGAGAGCCACTGGCAACATGGCTAGTGACCTCACCCAAAAACAGCCAGTCAGTGACTGGCCTTTACTAAGAATGACCCCAGGTTCCTGCCTTTTGTGAATGCAACAATCGGTCTCTCTGAAACCTCAGCATGTAGATCTCCACCGCCAATATCATATGCACCCCGCAGCAACTGTTGCAGCCGCAGCTCAGGTATGAGTTGTGCATACGGCACCACCATGACAGGCTTGCTGTTTGCAGTTGCAGCTGTGCTGCTATTGCTCACAGACAGGTACCTGTGCCGCAATGAAAACGACACTCGGTTGGTGATGCTGGCTAGCAGACGCTGAGGGTAACCCCTCTGGCGTAGCCGGTGCACAAATTTGCGCACCATGCAGTCAAACCAGTGTTCGTCACTGTTAGTGACAACATACCGAATCAACTCTGCATTGATGAAGCTCCTAAACACACTAGGTGGATGGAAAGAGTAATGTGGGATGTAAAGGTACTTGTTCAGTACCTTTTGGTGTGTGCGCACTTTGATACGCACTCTGCCATCTGCATCGCAGACATCCTCCATACACTTATGAACAACCAAGTCGAGAAAATCTACTTCAAACTGGCTGTAGCTGTGTGTGATCTTTATGTTTGGCAACAATGTGTTGAGCAAACTGATGAAAGCAAGCAGTTTCTGCTCGCTGCCCTCAAAAACCACAAATCCATCATCGATATAACGCTTAAACACAAGGTAGCAAGTCTGTTGCTGTATTGCCTTTCAACAATGGTGTGTAAGGTCTCAGGCCTTGGCAGTGCCAGTAGACTCCACTGATGATTGCTCGTGCTGCAGCAACTCAGCCAAATGTTGCCCAGCAAAATGCACATAGACACAAACTCGATCGTTTTGTTGTTACCACTGCGCCGTCATCTTTCCGTGCTGCTGCCGCCCATGCTGTTGAGCTGCACATGCTACAATGCATCCATGCCATAGAGTATATATGTGTATATGTAACTATGTAAAGAATGTGTTATTGACAGTCAGGGCTCGCTACCAGGGTCTACTGCAGCGACATCAGGATGCGCACGCGATTTTTGCAACCGGCAAACTCGCGCAGGCTGCTGTTTTTGATAAATCTGCTGTGCTGTGCTCTTCTGTGCACTACAAGCGCATTTGACAGTGATGCCTATATGTTGGACGGCCTTCCTGCATCATGCGTGTTGTTGTCGGACAGCCCAATTCAAGTACCAAGAGGCCCCGAGCCTGGTGCAGCAGTGCATTGAAGCTTGGTGTTGCTTTCGTCTGGAGCATATGTCCGTTTCTTTAACAGAACTCGGCGTGATCACTGCCGTGCGGTTTTCAATGATCCAAAATGCCGCAAGATGTCATCTACCATCTCAATCAATAACACAGTTGTAAAATTTACTGGGCCAGTCGTCGTTACCTCACATGCGTGAGCCGCATGAATTGTGAAGTGCAATGTACCTTACATGTTGAGCCACTCATTGCGTACAACTCTCTTCCATTTGCCATGTTTCACTCTTCCTATCAAAGCCTTGACAGCGCAAGAGCGGTGCACCAGATAACAAACTACCCCCAAAGCAACACTAGTGGGTACCATGAATGTTAGCAACAGCACACTTTGCGAAGGTATTGCAGCTTGCCGGATAGTAACATTGATGGTTGACGGCTGCCGCACAAACACCGATGGAGCATGGCCGCATCCCGTTGAAGCTGCGCCTGGTGGAGGCCTTGTCAGCTTTGGGTCCATGCATGATGCGGTTCTCAACACCCCAAAGTAAAATGATCCGACCTGCATCGGGTTCAGCGTCACTCGTGTGTCGAGTGAAATGGTGCCTACCAGGCGGTTGCTGCTATAGCTGAGGTCACCGGACGGCAGCGTCAGTGGGGGCAGCCACGTAGTTATCATGTCATTGATGCTATGTTGTGGCCTCTTACTGTCTGCCTCTTCCAATACTCGCTCCCCAACGAGGGTAGTCTCCTGCACGTTTGTCACCTTGGTTCCCAGCACCTTGGCTACCGCTGCGAGTTGCACAGAGGCAGCTGAGTGTAGCTGAGGAACCCGGCCTAAACCAGTTGCACACAGGCAGGCTGTGACAAGACTGAGTCCTCCCCTGCCTGGAACATGTGGCTCATTCGAACCAGAACGCAGCTGCAGCTCAGCCATTTCACTGTCAGCAAGTGCACATTTGGTGGCAGCTCTTCATTGGCTGATGTCCCAGAAGTAGCCTGGATCCGAACTCCAGGTTTGACAGCACTGAAGGCAAGCTGTATGGGATCATTCAGCACCTGTGATTGCAAGCAGACATTAAAGTTGTTGCAGGAGCCGCCGCAGCACAAGCAGCAGAACCCCCACCAGCAGCCGTATTGCCAGGGATACCTGCAACACGTGTCTGTAGGAAACAGTACAACCTGACAAACGAGTGGCCAGGCAGCCACCTGGCAGCATTCCTGACACTGGACAGTGCACATGTCAGTATCAACGGTCATGTAAGCACTGCAGGCACATGGAGAATGAAACCAGCAGCTCTGCTTGGACCACAGCTCTGCTACGACAGGCAGATGTGCGCGCTTCTGTTTGAGCTGCAGATCCCTACTTTGTAGGGACGTAACCGTATTGTTGCACCTAATGTTTGAGCTGTGTTTAGCCCAGCCAGCAGCGCCATACTATGGCTGTAGCTTAGCCACGCTGTTTATATCTAGGACAAAGTCAATTGCATTACCTGCTCATAGTGGCGGCGGGTTGTGTGCCTCTTTGCTGCAGCCTGCATGCTGCTGTCTGCCGTCATGAAAGTCACAATGTGTGTGTGTCAGTTGCCACATGCTGGTCGATCAATGGTTGTGACATGCCGTTGCCATCATCTCCAGCACTCTTTCTGTGCAAGTTGATGTCAAGTTGACCATCCACCATAGATACTACTCCTTCTGCGCGATCCACTGCTATGTTGATGCCTGCCTGTGCATCCTGCAGGTAGCAGCCCGTGGTGATCGGATAAATGTTCGATGCCAGCCGGTGTGCGCCAGCATCACTCGCGGGCAGTTTGAAAGATGGCCGATAGTCTCGCCGGCGTTGCTGGTACTCCCTGCCATTGGCGTCAGTTTACCAGATGCCTTGTGACTTGACACTACTGCTGTACCGCACGAAGGCTTCCCAATCTCCTGCGCCATCTGGTGGGGGCCCAACTGTCCATTCAACCTCCAGATGAGACTGGCCAGCCCACACACGCGTGGTCAGTGACCCCGGCAAGTGTTTGAAGCGTTGTCGCACCTCATGCAGCACTGGGCCCTTGGCAACCACCACTTCTGTAGGAGCTGACTCAATTGGATCTCCCGAAGCCTGAAGCACATAGGCTCCAGGTCCCCGGAAATTCCCGTGGTATTTGATCAACTCTGAACTGTACATGATTTTCTTGCCACCTGCAGTCACCACGCTGCTAATCCCTGCAGGAATAATTGTCAGTCGCAGGTTATCATTAGACATATGCAAGCTAGAGTTCCCTGTGACAGTAGACATGGTTGTTGCTGCTTCCCAAGTGTCTGCAGTGGAGCTTGAACCGCCCCCCTGATCTGCAGCACTCTCTGAGCGGTGAGTCACACGCAGAACCTTGTAGACAGCATGCCCCAAGGCTGGCACTGACACAACCAGAGCAAGGTTGGCCTTGGGTTTGCTGCTGTCTGCTGCTGCAGCCTTGGTGCTTGGCCACACCAGGCTGGAACTCATTGAAAGGGGCAGCAACTGACTTTGCACGGGCTCCCTACTAGGTCCAGTTACTGTATAGTTCCCAGCATCAACAGGCACTCGTATGCCCCGGCTGTACGACCACAACAGTGGGTTGTACACAACAAGAAGGAACCCACCATCTCTTGACAGCCTGACCGAGCTGCTGCACAGGCTGCTGTTGAGGTTGAGGCACATGCTCAGTGCCGGGACATCAGCGCTCCTGTTGGAAGCTGCTGCCACCCCAGCTTCTGGCGCCAATTCCCCTTGTTGCTCCAGTCTGCGCCTGAAGATGTGTGTTCCTGAGGTTTAGGCGAGAGCTTAGCCACAGGATTGCTGCTGCTGTGGCTTGGGAACACCAGTTGTTGCAGGCCCAGCAGCAGCTTGGGTGCTGCCTTGACCATACCAACATGCAGCCACTGCTCGCAGTCTTGTGTCACCTGCAGCACCTGGGTACCTGCATGGCAGCAGCCGGGTGTCATTTCCTCAGTCAGCAACCATACAGCGCACAGGCACCAAAGTTTGGGCTCATACTTCAGCTTCTCTGGCCATGTAACCTCAGGTGTTTGAAGGCACCATCATAGACGATGGTAGACCATGTGTCGTGACATTAATTCAAACCCCATGCCATGCGGTACGTCGCACAGTCTTCCGTCGGTTTCTTAAGTGAAGGGCGGCAATTTCCTGCGAAGTGTCATAACTTTTGCGTCCGCAGGTCAATTGACAAACCGAAACTTCAGCCGTGTAGCTTACAACATATACTGTCATTTTAAAATGCGTAAATCTTTAAGATAACGTGTTATAGACATTTGATGGCCCTCCAAAGACGTGGGTGACTGAGTGACATGTGACACGGCATGACCAGCGCGCATTTCATGCACTGCTAGGCTTCTACTTGGTTTACTTTGCTTACAACAAGTATAAAAAGTTCTTTAATCAATTATATTCATCATTATAGCCGCATACGCGGGTGTTGTTCGACTAAAACGTCGGACTTGCATACGACTGCACTTGGCTCTTGCTCACTGGACATGTTCTTGTATGTATGCGTGATATTGAATAAAATTATTGAATTTTTTTCTTGTTTAGTTTATTTGACTATTGGAGATGGTCCAAACGGTAGATACGTTACCTGCAGATGCCCAGCTGCCTGCTGGACAGTTGGTGTTGTCCCATCGCAACTGGTGGAAGCTTCCACCTTAAGGTTTGAGTGGCTGACACTTAAGCGAAGGCAGTTTGGCTTCTGGCATTGAATTTAACACCCACTGCACAGCTTATGCACCTCAACACGTGCAAAGGTGAGTAGATGCTGGATCTGCCATTCGTGTGGATAAATTTTTCTGTGCTTGCTCTGCATGCCACCAGCCTGTGGCAGTGATGCTGCCCGGCTGCTAGGCAAGGAGGAGATGCAATCAATGGCATTGCATGATTGGTATACTTTGCTGACATGCCGTGCTCTTACCAGCCAGCACATTCCTGGCATTTGCACATGTGCTGCCTGTGCGCCGGTTTCAGCCTTGTGAGCCTCCAAAGCAAGTTTCAGCCTGCCATGCCACCAACACTGCTTAGGCTACATTCGATTTGAATGAAATTAGATTGCACAAATATTAATGTGTCGGTTACTTCAGCCTTGTATCCGTGATTCAGTGTACACTCTGTGACTTACATCAACAGCCTGTGATTGTGCAGCAGCACTGCATGCAGCATGCGCTGCCATGGGCCACTCCTCATCTCGTTGTTCAGGTGCACATGCAATATAGTAGCAGTGGCGCAGTGTGGAGGTTTGGGAAGTGAACATTTGGCGCATGGTGATGTCAGGTGGTGGTGTCTTTTGAGATGCCGCAACTTTTGAGGAGTGGTTGATATGGATGATCTCTGGTGCAACTAGCATCGCATCCATTGTGTTGTGCCATTGGATTGCGCTCATGTTGGCTTTAGCCAGTTTACTCCCGCTTTTATGGTGTTTCAAAGCACACTTTTAGGTGTGCCAGCTTATGCCTTGTACAATCCTGATCGAGAGTCTAGGACTATTTTGGCTTCAAGTTGCTTCAATCTCCCTTTTTGGTGCAAGATTGCATTCACTTTGAGTGGTGCATGCCATCTGAGATGGCGAACGGCCTACGTGTAACTTCCACTCTCTCTAATATATGCTGCTTGTTGAAGCCACATTCCAGCTGCGATGTCAAGTGTTGGAGGGTTTCGAGTCTTAACAGCACCTGAGCACCCTGCACATCACAATATGTACGCCTGACCCCGCCTTGTCTCTGCACCAAGCAATCAATGGTGCCACAACCGATGCGGTGCTTGGAACAATGCAAGATTGCAAGCATGCAAGTGGCTTTGTATGTTACATGTTTTGCAACCTTTGCGCAAGGTGGCTCCTGATCTCCTCTTGTGTGCGTTCAGAGAGGATGTACCGTGTGAAGCCCGCTGAGTTGTCAATAACAACATCAAAACCACAGTGGAACACAGCCTCAAGGTGGCTCCAATACGTACATATATCTAACACATACGTCCCCATCTCTTCCGGCATGAGCTCATTGGGGTTATCAGAGCATGGGGCGAGGCTGAAGTACCTGCCCTTCACCACTGTAGACCCACTGTCAAACACATTGTTGCTGTCATCCGTCCAAGGAACAGCCTTGCCGTTCTTGAGCAACTCAGGCCCCACCTGTACTGGTCCCTCTGTGACGTACATGATGTAAAAGTCATACACGCCTTTGTACTCAGTGTCGTTGTGGTAGATAGCAACAAAACAATCATTATCTGTTGCTGATGGTGTTGGGCCCCTGCCAGGCTTCAGTGTCTTCGTAATTCTGTCAACTTCAAACTCCATGAATTCATCGGCAAGGTCATCCCTGTAGTTGTCCAAGACTGCTTGTGTGGTGTCAGTACCTGCCCGCATCTGCACATACTGGTAAGCCTCTACCACGTGTTTGTTGTCACAATTATCGTGGCAGTCATCATTGTCACAGAACGACATGCACGATAGACAGTAGCAGGACTTTGGCCTGTAGTGCACCACGAGGTCGCTCAGACCAACCTCGCCACCTCCCATGCATGCGAACTGGTGTAACGTTCGAATTCCCTTTATGCAGTATGCCGCCCTGGACCTTGCGTTGTAGTCCACGGCGCCTTCTCCATGCTCGGGGATGACGATGCAATGCCGCGAAACCAGATAGCGCTGCCTGTTGTACCCTGGTTCCGGCTTGCTGTGGTGCTGGTTCACAAACGTAGCAATCTCCTCAGGGGTTTCCATGGTGTGCTGGTAAAATATCGCCTGCCTGTGCACAAGGTTCTTCAACCATCCACCCGCTGCATCCCATGGGCCCTTGCCGTGGCCTGATTCAAAGAAATTCACATGGCAGGTTACGCTGTGCCCTGCGCAACCAGGTTTGGGTGTAGTCACAATTGGGAGGAGTGCCCGATCCGTCATGTAGTGGTTGGACTTGAAGTCCCCGGCGCACCCGTCTGAAAAGAAATGTAGGTGTGTCACATCACGCCCCTCCTCTTCCCACAAGGCCAGCAGTTTGAGGATGCAGGTGTTGACAAACTCGCATCCCTTCCTACCATCAGAGCTTAGAAAAAAGTACTGCTCCATCTCAAGTACAGGCTCATCGTCGTCGTCATCGGTGGAATCTGCTGATTGCTGTGAACCAGATGATGTTTGGTCATCGCTGTTCCCTTGGCCTGATGACGCTGACTGCCTGGCAAAAACCTTTGTTGCTTTGTTGATCACGGGATCCGCCAGCTGACTCAGCCATCTTGTACACGATGACTACCAGGATGGTAATCTGCTGATTGTTGTAATAAGCAGATTGGACCTCCGTCGACTCTGCTGGCTTCAAGTTTTCACTGAAGTCAAAGCCGTGAAAGCAGCAGCACTTCTATATGGAGATGCTCATCATGGAAATGCTGTGAGGTGCTGGTCTTGAATTGTGGGGGTTACCTTCTGCATGTGCTCTGTGTCAATGCTGTGGGCAGTGCATGATCTATGCGTCGTCGGCTTGATTGCAGTGCTACAGGCAACGGCATGCGGTGTGTGCGAGTGCGTCGCCTGCTTGCACTGTGGTGTTGGCAGCTTGCCTCTTCGGGTGACAGCTGCACAAACTGAAGCTCTTCAGGCCTAGTGACACAGGTGTTCTGCAGTATATGCTATGGCAAATTCACAGTGGTCAGCTTTTGTATACATGATGCAGTCAGTTCAGTGTATGCTGGTTGCTGTTGTTTGCTTGTACTACTAGGGTGGTAGAGACTTGTACCTGTTTAGTAACTGCACTACGTACTGGCAGGTTGTATGGTGGTAACTGACTCGTGTACTGGTAGCATGTTGAAAACTAGTGCGTCAGCAAGTTGAGTGAGTTGTATTGTTGCGTTGTTGTTGTTGTGTCGTCGTTGTTGTTGGTCGATGTGCAGTGGCAGGGTTGTTGCCTGATCAAGTATGTGGTAACTAGTGCCTGCTTGGTGCTGCTGGCAACTTGGTTTCAGTCGTCCAATATTTAACTTTGACTAGAGCGAAGGCAACCCTTCAGGATATAATCCTACTGTCCCATTGCAAACTCTGTTTGCGGTGGGTATCATTGCTGTGCCCACCACAAGATGAAAAGCCAGTGCTAGCCCCCGTATGCTGCCGTTGCTGCTGATGCTGCTGCTGCCGACGCTGCCGCTGCTGCTGCAGTGGCTGATGCTGTCTTTGTGCTGCATCAGCAACAGACAATCCTGCATGTTCACAGACAGGGCACACCCAGCAGCCCTCAGGGATGCTGGTGAGTGTTGGCTGTAGGCAGAAGGTATGGTAGCCTGCATTGCAGACATCACACAGCAGCATCTGTGCCTCTTGCTGGGGTGAGCAACACACCTCACAGCATACAACGTCATCAACTGCTGGCAGCCGAGCCCCATGCTGCAGCTGCTGACGAAGCAGCTGTTGCTGCTGATGCTGCTGCTCCTGCTGCTGCTGCTGCTGCCGCAGCAGCTCCTGCTGCTGACTCAGCTGAATACTCTGTGACTGCCTACAGCAGCTGTTTCTGTGGCCCTGTGCACCAGCAGGGGCTTCTGCTGCAACAGCACCTGCGGCTGCAGCTGCCAACTCCTTCTGCTGCCGATGCTACTGCTGCTGCTGCAGCTGTTGCTGCAAGCGGTCAAACTGCCTACAGCGTCGTTTGCTGGGGGGCACTGTTTCACCAGCGGCCTCTGCTGCGGCTGCTGCTGCAAATGCCTGCTGCAAGTCAGCTGCAAGGCCCTCGAGGTCTGGTGGCTGTTGCACCTGGCCAGAAAGCTGCTGCTGGTGTATCTGATCCCTCCATGCCTGCTGGTGCTGCAGCTGCTGTGTTTGCTGCGCATGGAATTCTGCGATTCGTATGGGTCCAGTACATCTAAGTCGTCTGTTTGCCGCAGCAGGTCTAAAACGGCCTGCCTATGTTCTGCAGTAACTTTGATGCAGTTGTCGAAGACGTGCCTAGCATATTGCTGTAGCCTTGAAGACAGGCCATAGTCACACAAGTTGCAGCTTACTCTGTTCTTTGATTCTCGTTTGAAATATCGTGCGATGAGGAAATTTGTTTGTTTGGGCATGCCCGAATTGTGAAAACGAACATTGCACTGACGAAGAACAGCAAGTACAATCGAGATATTGTTATTCAATACACAGTGAGTCATGGTCCTTGTGATGTACAATTTGACTGGACGATATGGGCGAAGACGCCTGAGTGTTACTTTACAGCCTCCACAGACAAGACATCCGATACAGGCTGCAACATGCTCAACGCATTTTAAATGTATTTATAATGCCAATGCGGTGGCATTCAAGGCTTGAAATGGCCCCAATTGAAAGCGCAATTTTCGCCGGGCCGGAAGCCGCCTGAGTGTTACTTTACAGCC
>CADDIJ020000383.1:0-13663 GCA_902809745.2 Tetradesmus lagerheimii | reverse complement strand
CCCTTGCTGAATGAATCTGTCTCCAGCCTTCCAGTATGTTGGCACCTAGTGTGTGGGGTCTGCCAGCATGTGCTCAGTTTGTGCCTGCCTGCGGTGTGGCAGCAGCATCTGGCCTGATTAGGCCTACAAAGCAGTAGTTTGAGTATGCCAAGTTCATTGCAGCTGTACATGGCTTGAATGTAAGCTCTGTGCTGCTAAAATCGCTGTAAATTAACAAGAAAGACTTGTATTTGAAAGTTATGTGCTCAGGATTATGGCATGTTGATTTTTCAGGCAATGCCTTCAGGGTGACTCCAATGCAGGATCCAGCCTGGCTGCCTGCAGTACTTGTCACCAGTGGAGACTGTCAGGCCAGTACATCGTGAAGCGGTGACTACAGCTCGCATACGTTACGTAAAGCTGTTTGTATTGACGTATTCTTTGTGTTAAAGCTCGCCGTTTTGTCTAAACGCGTAGCTATGGTAAGAACATTGTCACAGTGACCCTTCAGCTGCTGCTGCTGCTGCTATTCGTGGTCGCTCGACACAGCAGCACGATAGCTCAAGAGTTGCACATTGACAAGATGGCTAAGAGGCGCACGGCTGCTGAACTTGAAATCAAACGCCAGACTACTCTCGCTGCCCTCAAAGCCAAGAAGTTCGACGTGGCAGCAGTAGCGCGAGTTCTCGGTTATCCCACTCGATACATCAAGGCACAGCTAGTCAAGTACAAAAAGCGTGGATCCGTGTCTGCATTGCCACGTTCAGGCCGCCCCAAGGCACTCAATGCAGCCCAGGTGAAAGCAGCAGCAGCAGTGCTGGAACACCAGTCAGCAGCAAAGGCAGCAGCAGCACTTAAGCAGCAGGGCACCATAGCTAGCAGCATCTGCACTCAGACCGTGCTCAGGGCAGTCAAGAATGTGTTAGACTTTGCGCCAGTGCAGCAGCAGCCCATCTTAACCAGCGCAACTAAGCAGAAGCGCACTGCGTTCTGTCAGCAGCAGCATGACAGTGACCGCATCATAGCTATCGACAGCACCATCCTCACCCTGAGCTCCACCCCACGCCGGCACAAGAAGTGGGTCGAGAAGGGCACCAAGCCAGTTGCCTGCAAGCCTGTCAAGGGCAAGCAGTTGCATGTGTATGCTGGCGTAACCAAGTATGGTGTCACCCATCTCATCCGCGTCACTGGCAGCACAGGGCACCCCAAGAAGTACTTCAAGTATGACAAGAAGCTGAAGGTGAAGGTGCAGCACACTGGTGTGGGTGCAGAGGAGTTCAAGGATGTGCTGTGGGAGGAGCTGCAGCCCGGTGCGGAGGAGATTTTCAGTGCATCAGGTGTGCATGATTGGGTGTACTTGCTTGATGGTGCTAGTCCGCACACGGCTGGCAGCACTATTGAATTCATGAGCCTTAACGGCATACGCATCATTGCAGACTGGCCGCCTTACTCGCCAGACCTGAACCCCGTTGAAAATGCATGGGCTTGGCTCAAGCAGCAGCTGTATGCACAGCAGTATGCTAGCCTGGATGAGATGTGGCAAGCAGCGCAGACCATTTGGGCTTCCGTGCCGCTGTCCATGTGCCAAAACCTGATGGACAGCATTGCCACCAGGAAGGCAGTTTGCATTGCACGCAGGGGCGGTCACACTGGCTACTAGTAGGGTTGTGCTGAGCAGCATGTATGTCCAAGGTTGAGCTTTGCATGGTGGCGGCAGCGCAGCGCTTGTGTTTCAGGGTTTTGGGGCAAAAGGTTGACACAAAAGTACGCGCAACATCGTTTTTGCCGTCAGAGTCTCAGTGTTACTTCAATGAGCTCGGTGTTTTGTATCGATAATACATATGTTAGTGCAATCTGTGCTAGGTGTCCCAATGGCATAGTGGTAGCGTGGTGGCGTGTGATCCATGTGAGCGCACGTTCAATTCCTGCTGTTCTCATACGGCAAATACCACGCGCGCGCCTTAGCCTTAGCCGCAGCCGCAGCAGTAAACCAAGAGCCCTTCTCTTTTGCTGCAGTGGCATGCAGACAGTTCTGGCTGCATGCCCCTGGTGTGTGTGTGAGGCTGATGCTTGTGTTCTGCTGTGGTTTTGCTGTGCTGCTGGCTGTGCTGTTTGTTGTGCTGTTGCTTTTGGGCTGGCATCTGCTGCTTGAGGTTGTTGCAGGCACAGCAGTGCATGCAGGGCAAAAGCACATCATTTATAGGTTCCAGGATGGGGCTGCTCAGAGTAGTTGGCAGGCATCCTGCTGTTGAAGCTGCTGTGTTTGTTTGGCATGCAAAAAGAGGCATTTTCAGGCCATCTCCAGGCTGCTGGTGATGGCATTTTCTGTGCTATGCTGGGTCATGATGGCTGACTCACTTTCATCTGTGCAGCTAGGATCTTGAAGTAGACATGCATGGCATTGCTGTCCTAGCTCTGCTTCAGAACATATGAATGTTTGATATGTCTGCTGTTGCAGACTTGCTCATCATCATCATCATGTTACCCATTAAGCCATAGCATCAACGCCATCGGCCCCGCGCCCCGTTGCAGACTTGCTGTAAAACACCCAATTTGACCATTACTTTTGTGTCAACCTTTAATACTGCTTTCGCCATGACGATATAGATAGTGGGAAGGCTTGGCTGAGGCTGCTGTAACAGCTGGCAGGAAAATGCAAGGGCTGCAAGGACACAGCCAGGTGCGAGCCCGCTGCAATGCATACAGCCTCCGGGAGCTGCCAGCTGTCAGCAGAGCAAACTGCTGGTCAGGTAGCCTCAGCCAATAGCCGTTTGAGGGGTTACACACTTTCAAGCACCGAGAGCGGCACAATTCAACAAGAGGCAAGACAGAGGAAAGGCGAAAGCAGCAGACAGGTGCAGGCACCGGCAGCAAAGGCAAGGCAGGGGACCAGCAATGAACAGGTCCCCAAACAAGCCTGGCGCAAGGGCGCTCAACGCAGAAACAGGCAACGCAGGCCTGCAGCAGAAACACTGCGAGAGCTGCAAAGCACCACACACTATGGGAAGCAACCAGCATCAGCACAGCTATCAAAGCTGCACGACAGCGCACCACTGTCGGACGCTGCATGGCAGCGGACATGACACTATGTAGGGGCTGCAGCGGGCAACACCATCTCGTTGCTGCAAGGCAGCATAAAACCATGAAACCCAGCGAGAGGCACAGGTTCGGCAGGTAGCGCGGCACGTTGTGCATGTTGCGCAACTACTCTGCGGCAACTGACAACCAGTGGTCAGTCACCTGAAACCAGAGGCACCGCTAGCAACACAGCCACTGCAGCGCCACCACCCAGTGCACAATGCGGAACAGTAGCCACAAAAAAAGGGGCGGGAAGGGCGGGCGAGTTGCAGTTTGCATGAACAGCAACGAAACGTGCAGTGCTAGACGCCTGCGCATGCTAAGTGGCCTTCGGCAGCAGTGAGGTAATGACGTGTTTTGACTGTCACCTCACCCACTGCTTGCCTTTGACCAGGCAAGCAGGGATACAGCTACGCTGCATTAACCGCAATGAACAAGTCCATTGCACATTAATACTGCTTTCGCCATGACGATATAGATAGTGGGAAGGCTTGGCTGAGGCTGCTGTAACAGCTGGCAGGAAAATGCAAGGGCTGCAAGGACACAGCCAGGTGCGAGCCCGCTGCAATGCATGCAGCCTCCGGGAGCTGCCAGCTGTCAGCAGAGCAAACTGCTGGTCAGGTAGCCTCAGCCAATAGCCACATTGAAAAGACCAGTGGAACAGGAAGGGGGAGGGCTGCAAGCAGCAAGGCTTGCAGCCCACCTGGCCCGCCGCAACACGGCGCGCAGATAGAAGCCACAACACATGTGGCAGGCAAACAAACAGACGCACCCCAGCGCACACCACTAACGCAGCAAACACTCACGCTGCCAAACCTACACCGCTGAATCCAGGGCTGGGGCCGATAACTGCTGCGAGAAGCAGCAGCAGAAGCAAACGCAAACCAAAACACACAACCACCAGCACAAACCACCACTGCAGCAAGCACACATGCTGCCAACCTTCAAACCTCTGAATGTAGTGCTGGGGCCGACAACTGCTGCAAGCAGCAGCAACAGCAAATCAAATGCTGAGCAGCAGCACGCTGTACACACGCATGCCCAACACGCAGCCTTTGCGCAGCAAACACCTAGCTGCGGGACCATCTGCAAGCTAGTGCTCGATGCGAACAGCTAGCAAGGGCCAGGAACTGTGGCTCCGAGCCATAGGGCCGGTGAGCGTCGAACAAGGCAGCTGGAAGCTGTCAACCGCAAGCAGCATCAGCTCATGAAACCAAGGCTGAGCCGGCCACAACGGCACCACCACCGTAACATTTGCACGCTCTTCGCGCACTTTCTGCACAACCTGCAGCAACATTGAGGTGGTGACAGGCGGGAAAGCAAAGGCATTGCCCCAAGCAGACCATGGCTGCAGCAGGGCATCAACGCCCCTGCTGCCAGGGCACTGGAACAAACTGTAGAAGCAGTGACAGTGCGTGTTTTCCGCCGAAGCAAACAGGTCTATTTTGTGCGGGCCCCACATAAGATCCAGCCAACTAAACATCTCAGAATCCAGGCGGTAGTCCCCATGGTCAACAAAGCGAGAAGGTGCATCAGCTCTATTAAGTTCTGATTTCACCCTGACCACCTGCAGCTGAACATGCAGATCTTCAAGCACAGACCACAACAACCTGTACTCGTCCATGAGAGCAGCGGACCGTGAAGCAAAGCGCCCCAAAACAGACTCTGTCACCGTGTTATCTTCATGCAGCCTCACCACACGATCGCGCACCACAGGCTCAAAAGACAGCAGAGCCATGCGCACAGCTCGCATCTCCTGCTGGTTGATGTGCATGCACGCTTCAGCAGCAGACCAGGCGCCGTGAGCAACCCCTTCGGGGCTGTCGCCCAGGACAGGCAGCACAGCGCCCCAGCCTGTGGGACATGCATCAACAAACAAATCAACAGTAGCCGGGCGCAACCGAATAGGCGACGACAAATGCTGCACAGGGATGCTCGCCCACCACTCAAGATCACGGAAGGACTGGCGGGAGATGCTGACAGTCCCATTCCAGCCAGAAACAGACGCACAATCGTCATACAAACTACGCAGAAACAGGTTGGCCGGCATGACAGCCAGCCGCACAGACTGCGCATATCCACAAAATGCAGCCAGCGCTCGCTTTGGCACGCGGCGCTTGTTCTGCTTGGCAGCAATAGCAATGCCGCGCGCCAGGCGGGTGAGGCGGGCAACCTTGGCTGGGGGCACACAGAAGGTGCCTTGGGCCAGGTCCACAACCAGGCCCAAATGCTCCAGCCGCTGTGTGGGCTCCCACACAGACTTGGTGGGGTGGGGCGTAAAGCCAAGCCAGTACATTATGGATTGGATCCACTCAGCACCGGCTGCTGCTGTCTCCTGGTCAGGGAACACAAACAAAAAGTCATCCAAGTAGGGCAGTACCTTGCAGCCAACCTGCGCTACACTGCCACGGCTGCCAGGCGCTGCAGGGTACATGGTGCCTGACGGCACACGTGTATGCGCAGGGGAGCGCAGATGCGCAACAAAAGGCCTAGTCACCTTGGTGAAGTAGTAAGGCGAGTTATTCCAGCCAAAAGGCAAGCAGTTGATCTGATAAAACTCGCCAGCAAACTCAAAGCAAAAGTAATCGACTGCGCTAGCGTGCAGAGGCACCTGATAGAATGCGTCTGCCATGTCAGCCTTGACAGCAAAGGCATTGCTCAAGTCGTAACGCTGCAAAAACCGCAGCGTCTCAAACCTGCACTTGCGGGCGACATTGAAGGTGTTGATATACTTGTAATTGATCACCAGACGCCAAGAACTGCCCTTGGGCACACAAAATGCATTAGAGCAGTATGCAGGGCGGGAGGCAAGCTTGGTAAGCACACCCAACTTGCTGAGGCGGGGCGCTTCAGTGCACAACCACCATTGCTTTTGGGCGTTGGTAGATGGCAAAGGGTTCTTGTAAAAGGGGGGCGGCGCGCGGCCACCCAGCCACTCTACAGGAACACCATGCTGCAGCCAGCTGAGCACATGCGAAGATGCACCAATGGCACGCCACTGCTTGCCGCACAATCCTAAGCGCCAGTGCAGCGGCGTGCTTGCAGGAAAGCTGTGCACGGTAACCATGCTCAGATGTCAAGAAAAGGCACCACAATGATGTGCCCCACACAGCTGCTTAATGACACAACAGCTGGGTGTTCAGACGAGTAGCCTAATGACTGGCCGTTACGTGGGAGCCGCCCCACACTCGCCTGCTGTGTGCGCAGGGCGCTTACTGCACTGCTGCTCCAGCAGATGTGCTGCCAGAGCCCATGCCTCCGTTGCCAGTGCTGCTGCTGGCTGTGAAAGCCTGCAAGCTGCTCCAGCCGCCTGTTGTGGCGCCCATGCGCAGCGCGCTGCCGAACTGGCGGCGCACAATCAGGTGTGCGCTGCTGCTGCTGCTGCGACGGCGCACACTGCCAATGAGGCTGCTGTTCTCGCCATTGCTGCTGCTGCTGTGGCTTCTGGGGCTGTCAAAGCAGCCACTCAGCGCCAGCGCTTCACCTGCTGAGCTCCAGCTGCTGTTGCTGGGGCCCAAACAACCCCTCATGCTGAGGAGGTAAGCAGCCATACGTAGCTGCGTGCTGACGTGCAGCAAAATGCCGGTCTGTCGGGACTGCACTGTGAAGACAAGCTCCAGCCGCTGGTGCTCCTGCCTGACGCTGGTGCTGCTGCGGCGCCTGCTGCTTGTGTCACTTATCTACACCCCTAAGCGGAGATAGCTGACCTTAAGAAACTGCGGAAAGCGCATTAACTCAAGCCCAGCGTGCCAAAAGGGCTGAAAGAGCACGCGACGGCCGCAGGTAGCCGTGCGTTCAGCTGCCTCTGGCCGACCTAAAGCAGGTCCTTAGTTTGTTCTCAGATATACGTAAGAACGATCTGGAGATATTCGGAGGTATTAATGGATCGATTTCAGAGAAGTGATAAAAAATAGGACGTGTGCAACACTCCAAACGCTACCGAAGTAGCGAGTCGAGTTGCAGTTCGCATGAACAGCAACGAAACGTGCAGTGCTAGACGCCTGCGCATGCTAAGTGGCCTTCGGCAGCAGTGAGGTAATGACGTGTTTTGACTGTCACCTCACCCACTGCTTGCCTTTGACCAGGCAAGCAGGGATACAGCTACGCTGCATTAACCGCAATGAACAAGTCCATTGCACATTAATGCTGTACCCGGAGCCAGCAAGATCAGTATTGAAAACACAGTTTAATCAGACTGGCTCTAACAACTTGTGGTTAGCCTTTATGAGTGTGCGGTGTGAGTTGCCAGGAAGGGAGGTCCCCTGAATTCTCTGGCACTTGGTGCCTGCAGCCGCACCAATGATATCACCAATGCGCCCCGTGGCCGCATCCAATGCCCCAAACACCACGCCTGAACACAAGTTGAACGTGCAAGCCTGAAGACACTCATTCAAACTCGTGACAGCAACTTTAATAAGGCTGCCAGGGTCCACCCACGCAGCTGCTGCTGAACCTGCCGTGTATGAGTAGTAACCAGAACCCATCGCCTTTGCTTGCACCTGGTTGCTAGCCGCTGCTGCAGCACCACCTGCTGCTATTGTTGCAGCAGTAGCTGCACTTGCAGCAGCAGGTGCCTTGAAGCTGGCAGCAACGGACATGGAGTTTACTGTTTTGAGTGCAATGCCGCCAGTGGCTGTGTAAGTGCTGGGTGCTGCTGTGCCAGGGTGCCACAGCTTGCAGGAATCATTGCTGTAGTCCCACGTGGCTGCTGCACAGGTAGAGCTGCTGCGGCACTTCTCGACGCAATTCTGCAACAGGGAACATACAGCAGCAGCAGAAGCAGCAGCAGCAGCAGAAATGGATATGAGAGGTGAAGCATTCTTGCTGGTGTGGCTGCCATAATCTCCTGACAGACACATGCCGCCCATACATGGTGCGCAGCTGCTTATTCAATATGCACTGCATATGGCGCTAATTGCTACCAAAATACGCTGCCACAACACAACACTGGGCCAGGTGACCATATCCAAATGTTTATGCCTATAACAACACATCACACTGCAAAGGTTTCAGACCCACCTGAAAGCTGCCAATTGTGTTTGGCTGGTCTGCAGATACATATTCTGGCCCCTCTTTGAGATCCAAGAAGAACGCCCCATCCACTGTCTGCGAAAAGTCTGCCAAACAGTCACTCTGTGACGTTGCTCCTGCCCTGCTTGTCGCCTGAGGCACAAAATCATGCGCGTCATCACCCCACGGGAATGAAAACGCGCGGTTGACTGGGCAAGCCAAGCAGCGCGTGCTATCCAGCATCCTGCCACTAAGCGGGTTGTATGTGCCATCTGCGCAGGGCTTGCAATTCTGCAGATTTCCCCCGCCGTATCCTGCTGCACACAAGCTGCATTCAGCTGCAGACTTTGCCCCAGTTTCAAGTGTGGAACGGCCCTCTGGGCACTTGTTACAAGCCGCCTTGTTAGTAACCGTGTTACTGCCATCTGAGAAGGTTCCCAGGGGGCAGCGTGCTGTGCTGCCGTCGGAGTCAGCACCCCAGCCGGCAGAGTATAGAGTGCAATCTGCTGCAGTGGTGGCACCTGTCCGTACTGTGGTGGTTCCTATGGGGCATCTGCAGAGCAAGCAGCAACATGCGATGTGCTTAGTCAGCACCAGCTACCTGCAGAACACTCTGCACCCTGCTCTGCGGGCAGGCGGCACAGTGCTGCCAATCACACGGTATGCTTTTGCCGCCTGTAAGCCACTTCATAGCTGCATGTACTCAGTCAATTGCAAATCTGCACCTGGAGATGCATGCAGTAGCAATCAAATGCCAGCTAGGCGGAATCTACCGCCGTCCAGTCAATGTAGTTGCTCCCAGTTGCTGGCAGCAGACACCATTGACGGTCTAGCTCAGCACGCGACACGCACTGTGTGCAAGGCAGCAGGTTGCCACCTTCGTTGAAGTACCCCTGCGGGCACTCCTGTGCTCCATCAGCATAGTAGCCATACCCAGGTGGCGTCACACACGCAGTGACGCTGTAGTACCCTCCCTCACTGATTGCCACTGCCTCGCCAGCTGTGTTGTTATATGACAATGCGCGTCCGTCATTTCCAGCCGTCACCGTGAGCTTGGGGCATGCCGCGCAAGGTGCAACAGCCAGACCATGCCGTGTGTCGCTGCTTCCAAGGAAGTTGACCGGACAAATGACGGCTTGCAGGACACCAGAAGATGACAACTTTGTAACGCCCATGCCTTGCTGGATGAGGCAGGAATCTGGGGTGCCTCGCACACGCCTGATCTCTGCTATGTTGCCGGTGTTTGGGTCAAGGATATCAATGCTGCTCGCCCAGTCAGATAGCCAGGGGCCTTCGCCACAAGGTGTGCAGGTTGCTGCACGATTCCAGCCCTGCAGGAGTGGTAGCGTGCAAGCAGCAGATACCAGCAGTGAGCACGTGTGGTGACAGCAAATGGGGGAGGCGACAAGCGTAGGCGCACAAAAACACGGACGGCTGTCTCTAGAGTTGCAAGAAAGCAGGTGCGTTGCACTGCCTGGTTGCGCAAGACCCCTGCAGCATGACAGTGTAGCACCATGGCACACTACCGCAGTGTTTGACAACAGACACATAGCAGCAGCAGCAGCAGCAGCTGATGCCACCGCTCTCACCTCCTTGTATGTGCCGCTTGGGCACTCCTGCATGTCACTGCTGCTGTCGTCTGGCAGGAACCATCCTGGTGGGGCGCTGCACTGCTCCTCGGCCACCGCGCCCTCATCTTCAGTCATCAGCCCACACAGGCAACGCTGCGGAGGGGAGAAGCCACCAGGGCTGTGCGAGTGCAGCAGCAAACAGTAGTGCGGGGCAGCGTGATGAGAATGCACTGGTCTACCTGCGCAAGCTGCTTTGCTGTGTCAACTATCACAGCCCTGTTGAAGCAGCGCAAGGTGAGCATCAGACCAGCTCATAACGTGCACTGGATCTAACTGTACCGGCGCTCTCTGCCAGTGGTGGCGCTCACCAGTAGAACGACTGGGGGCAGGCCTTGGTGGTGTTGCCATCTGCTTGGCCAGTAATCGTCCCGAATGCACCATCACCCAGCACCACCTTGCTGCGATCCACAAACGCCATGCCAGGCTGCAGCACACTACACGCAGCTGATGAGTTGGCACCAGGGCCAGCTGTAGTAACCCCAGGCCCAATGACATCCTCACATTCCTCGCATGACGTCTCACTGGAATACTCGGCACTGAATGTGCCAGTAGGGCAAGGGGCCACGGTTGTTCCGCTTACAAAGTACCCAGGTGGCGCCATGCAAACTGCTGCTGAGGTGTGCGAGCCAGCTTCGTTTTCTGGATCTGTCACAAAGCCAGAGGGGCATGGGGTGCAAGAAGTGGCACCATCTAAGCCTGTACTGTACTCATTGGGACCACAAGGGACTGCCACCACAGTGGAGTCCACTGCTGCTGCTGCTTCTATCGCTGCTGCTGCTGCTGCTGCTGCTGGGGGTGCAGCAACAGCCCTTGCTGCAGCCCTGGGACGCAGCACATACCCAGGCGCATTCAAACAAGCGGCAGCGCCTTTGGCTCCTCGTCGCCGCGTCAATGTGTTTGCAGGACACCGCTTCATGAACTGGCCAGCGCCAGCGCCAGGGATTGGCTGGTTGGTGTTGGCTCTGGGGCAGAAGAAGTGCTGCTGGCAGTTGACGCAGGCGCCTCCAGTGGATGGGTATGTGCCGGCAGGGCAGACGCACTCTGTCTGGGCGTTGTTTGGGACACGGGGGGCTTGGCAGCTCCTGCAGAGGGTGCGGCCATCTGGGCGCTGTACGCAGGAGCCCTGGGTGCAGAACCTGGTGCGGGGAAGGTGGCAAGAGCATGCACAGCGTCAACGTTGCTTCAGTCAGTCAGTCAAATTTGACATGACAGCAGTTTCTGCAAAGTGCAGAGAAGTAATTGGTTTTGAGCAAGAACTGAGATATGTAGGTGTGTTGTGGCAGCCAGCAGTTGGGGGTAACCATGAGCTGCTGCACTCATTCAGTGACTGGGAAGGGCCTGCTTGCGCAACACATGCGCAGCACGGCCTCCTAGCAAGATTCATGGTACATCGCCAGAGACACATGTCAAAACAACTGCAAATTGTCCACAGCCCTGCTTTCAACCGCTCCACACATTTGTCAGGCACTTGTTCGTCAGGGAGCTACAGCACGTACCTGATGGGGCAGATCTGCAGAAGCGTGCGCTCAAAACTGCCAGATGATGTTATTTCCGGTAGTACACGCGCATGCACCGTGCGGACAACCCAGGAGCAGCACAGCACCGGGACCAGGAAGCGCCACATGGCATTGACTGCTGAAACGCTGGATCGAACGTGCAGATGCAGCAGCTATTGAATGATATCTCCAATCTATGCTACAATGCGCGAAATGATAGCTCACGAAGCAGGAACGCGTGCTGTTGGATGGGACAGTTTTTTCACTTGCACGTCTGGCTAAATGCGCCTTAATCGTGTCTGATCAACTTGAGTCATTCAGGTCTCTAAAAGTGCACCTACAAACGGTATGATCTTGAGCAGCAGGCTGCCGGCACCTGCGAGGTCGTCTGTCCGTCTAGTTCTGCCTGACTAACAGATACACATCTGAATGCACCCAGGCGATGCAACCCATCACATAAGCAGGCAATAAAAAGATAAATCGGCTTACGACCGGGGACGGATAGCTACTTCGAGCGTCCTGCAAGTGTACATTATCCGAACTTGTGTAGCTGAACCGTGCTCCAGCATCGTCCATGAGCTCCAACCGCTGCATTATCAGAGGTAAAATGCTTTTAGTTGCCAGTAAAGCGGCACGAACAGCTGTTTGCACTGTGCACAATAAAGGCTGTACGTATAATCGGCTGACAGTCCGACCTCTTTGCAAGTTCAGGACATTAGCGAGTTCGGCAAGGGCAAAAAGGTCAGGGCAGGGAATCGAAGGGTGTACCCCCTATAGGGAGCTCTCGCCAAGGGCCGGCCCGGTAAAAACGCGCCTACGATTGGGGCACTTTCGCGGCCGATACGCAGTCGCATTGGCAATCTAAATATAATACAAATGCATTCGACAAAATAGAGCTCTCATCGCACATGGTTGGTCTGGGCAGCCCAAAAATAATAACATGCAGGCGGCTTGTCCCTGTTTTCGCCCTGCTGGTGCACCTTGAAAGGTACCAGAGTACCAGTCGCAATGTATCAAAAGCTTAAAGCTCCAGCTGCTGTCTGCCAAGTACGTCAGCACAGTTAGGGCATGCCAAGGCCACAGCATTTTCTCATCGCACGTTTTTTCATACGGGAATCTAAGAACCGCGTTAGCTGCAATTTATGTAATGAAGGCCTGTCGTCCAGGTTAGAACTTTGTGCCAGACACGTCTTCGACAAGTGCAGCACAGGCGCTCACAGCGTGTTCTGGCCCTGTAGCTGCACATTATGCGATTATGGCCTGTATTACAAGCTAGATCGTTGCGCTAGGCACGTGTTCGACAAGTGCAGCAACGCTACTGCGACACAGGGGCAGGAAGTTTTACACTTGTTGCGTGAAACACGCGACTTAGATGTGCTGGACCCAGCACGGATCGCACAGTTCCATGCGCAACAGACACAGCAGCTGCAGCGCCAGCAGGCTTGGAGCGAGCATACACAGCAGCAGCAGCTGTCTGGACAGGTACAACCACCAGACCTGCAGGACCTTGAACATGACTTGCAGCAGGCATTTGCAGCTGCAGCCGCAGCAGAGCGGCCCGCAACACCCGCTTGCAGGCAGTCTGAGCGCTTGCAGCAGCAGCAGCAGCAGCAGCAACAACAGCAGCTCCAGCAGCGGGAACCTGAGCCTGGCACACGGCAGCGTCGAAGCAACACTATGCAGCATGCGATGCAAGCAGCAGCACACAACAACGCAACAATAGCGCAACAACGACAACAACAACACACGCAACAACGACGCACGCACACACTGAACTTGCACCTATACACCTAAACACCTATACACCTATAAGGCTTTCCCAACAGTGTGGCTTGATGGGCTCTTTCAAAAGCTGTGGGACAAGGGTGTGCGTGGAAAGATGTTCCGTGTACTCTACAACTTGTATCAGGGTGCGCGCCGTGTGGTGTCTCACGAAGGTCATGTCACTGAGAGCTTCACATGTGACCTTGGTTTGCATGAGGGCGATGTTATTTCCCCACACTGTACCTGTACTTCATTGATGATCTGCTGCATGAGGTGCATGCAAAGCACCCTGGAATCACCCTTATGGGCCCTTGTGACGAACCTGCTGGTCGGGTTGTGGCAGCCATGCAGGCTGATGACTTTGTTGCTGTGTGCGGATCTCTGGCTGAGGTTCAGGCTGTGGCTGCAACAGTTTATGAATACAGTTGTAAGTGGCGGTTCAAGCTGAATAGCTTGAAGTCTGTTGTCATGCATGTCTCACCAGCTAGACAGCCCAGCCAGTTGGCTGATTCTGGCATCGTTTGGAACGGTGTGCCTGTGCCTGTTGTATCAGAGTACTGCTACCTTGGCCTGTGGTTCAACAATGCCTGCAACTGGAATACGCACTTTGACAAGATGTTGGCAAAAGTGCATCGTGTGAAGGGTGGGCTCATGCCAGTCTGGAAGAGCCGGCTCATCAGCGTGGAAGTAAAGCGTATCATTCTG
>CADDIJ020000382.1:0-12684 GCA_902809745.2 Tetradesmus lagerheimii | reverse complement strand
CTCTGCTGACATCAAGTACCTCTGCACCTTAGCTGCTCCCACTGCTGCTGTCAACGCTCGCTGCACACGGGCCAAACGTTGCTCATAGTGAAGGTGCAGCTGCTGTTCAGCAGCGTAGGGTGATACAAATGTCATGTGGTATCCGCCATCAATCCATGACAACACCTTCTGCACTACTGGCATGCCAGCAATGCCAGTTAACTGCACATATGACTGCCACACTGCAGCATGCCTGTGCAGGGACCCGGCTGCAAACGTATCTCCTGCTAGCAAATGCTGTTGTATGACCTGTAACCATTGCTCATCAGAGAAATTCCTATATGTAGACGTCAACTGCCCATGGAAGTCCAGAAGATCATGCCATGCAGCAGTCATAGAATGTATACAATCCTCCTCACTCCAACCTGGTGGCAACATGCTACACAAGGGTTCAGCAGGCTGCTGCTGGTGCTTCTCTATCACTGCACGCACCTTCTGCCAGTAGGTGGGCAGAAGCTCCTCACACTTCTTGATCTGTTCCAGCAGCAGCTCAGGGCCTGGCTTACTGACAGCCAGCACGCCTGCCAGCAGATCATGCCAGGCAGCAGCAGACAAATGCTGGGTTGACACCTCCAGCTTGCTGGCGCGCAGCACCTCACCCACACCAGGCACAAACAGCTGCGCATTCACTGAGTCCCAGAACAGCTTGGTGTGCTTGAGGCCCAGCAGATCCTCAGTGATCTGTGCTTTGCGCTGCTGCAGCTCATTACTTAGCCTAGCCATACGTGTTGGCTCTGGCTCATACTGCTGTTCACTGCAGTGGTCAGTCAGCTGCGTGAAGAACTCATTGCCCATCGTCATGAATGCCTCGTGAGTTTTGTTGACAAGCTCAATGGAGGCTGGCTGAATGGGAGTCACCACTGCTGCCCCAGCTGCAGCTGCAGCTGCAGCTACATCCGGCACTGTGACTGCAAGCTGACCAGCTACAGGCTGACCGACTGCAGGCTGGCCAGCTGCTGGGGCCAGCACCTGTAGGTCAACAGCAAAAAGGCACGAAGGGTACAGCTCAGCAGGACACTGGGTGGGCACAGGCAGCACGCATGCTGACTTGCCCCTCATCCAAATGCATAGCCTGAGCGCTTTTCAATCATCCACTGGTGAGCAACATCAGCAGTGACGCTATCTCAGTCCCAGGTCAAGATCACTATCTTGACGTGAGAACATCTGAGCGTCTAGCGTCACGTCTCGTCCTGTACGCACCACGCAGGGTGCCAAATACAGGCGGGCGCAAACAGGAGGGTGCAACCCCCTGTACCCGTGTTCAATCAGCAGTGACGCTATCTCAGTCCCAGGTCAAGATCACTATCTTGACATGGGAACATCTGAGCGTTTAGCGTCACGTTTCACCCTGTACGCACCACGCAGGGTGCCAAATACAGGCGGGCGCAAACAGGAGGGTGCAACCCCCTGTACCCGTGTTCAATCAAATGCATATCCATTGATGGTTTCATCGGTTCACCACAGCTGACCATTTTCAGGGTAGCATGCCCCCCGCATCCCGCTTCATACCTGACCGAGGTGAGGCGTGTCTCCAGAGAGCGCTGCCACCAGCGCTGCGATTCGCACCGCATCCAAATGCGGCTTGTATGGCATTCCAGGTAGGATCGCGCCCGATATGAAAGGGTCTGACAGCAGCGGGCTGCTGAGACGCTCGATGACATGTTGCATTTCCGCCTGCGTGCCCAGGAAGCGCTCCGGCACTACCACTGGGCTGCCTTCTACAAAGCATATATATCGAAATGACATTCCATTCACATCTGGCACTACTCCTGCAGGCTCCGAGAGCACGCTGACTCGACAGTTCTCCGGTGCGCCCATCTCATCCCGCAGGCAAGCATGGAAGTCTAATGCAACCCTAGACTCCCGAGTAGCGTATTTCGGAGTAGCACTCATGTGGTCCGTGTGTATGCAGGTCACACGACACCCAACTCACGCAACACGTTTTGAAGCAAAATGGATAGCAGTGAGCATGAATCGATACATTACAATGTCATTGTAAAACAAAACAATGCCGTGCATAAGGTCCTGTGACCCCATGTGTCCATGCTGGGCAGAGCACACGAGCAGGCGCTGTAACAACATGTAACACCCACACCGCCTGTTCACCTTCCGTGACCTCTAAGGAGGACAGTGGCCAAGCATCACATATAGATTGGTTTGATGTATCCCAACAGTTCTTGCTGTGTGCATACCGTTACAAATTACTTATCTCGGACACATTGCCAACCTGAAGCCACGAAAGTGAAAAGACAGCTGCAATTCTCGTTGGTACTTCAAATTTATAGTCCTGCACGGTGTCTAGAGCTGGAACGGTGCCCGGTCGCATGAAGACCTTACGACACAGCATACGACAGCAGCAGGCCCAACAGGTGATCGCACGCTTCCTGCGAGCAGTGTCCTTCAGCAACAAGAGCATGCTTCGTCTTAGCAGCTATTGCAAGATGTGTTCGCTGCTGATGGTGCTCTGCTGATGCCTGTACGTTGCTGTTGCAGGAGACAGCAGGCAACATGCTAGAGGGCCTGCAAGTTGCCCTAGAGCACCCAGCTGTCAGCACAGAACCCCACCTGCTATGCACAGCAGCCCTAGTAAGCAAGGGCTGGAGGCAGGCAGTGCAGCAGTGCGCAGCTTGCAATACAGCTGTGGTGATTGATGCTGCAGCACCCATGGCTCTGTTGCAGAGCTTTGCACAATGGCTGGCAAAACATGCTGGCCTTGTGAAGAGCCTTCAAGTGGAGTCAAGCATCAAGCCACGTAAGATCTTGAGCAGCACAGGGCCGCGATATGAGGGTCACCTGGCAGCAGCACAGGAGCTGCTGCAGCTATGCATACATGCGGCAGGAGCACCGCCAGCGGCAGGAGACAGCATGCGACCAGCAGCAGCAGCATGTACACAGCAGCAGCAACAGCGGCAATAACAGTTGCAGAAGAGACTGCGGACAGGAGCAGCCTGCAGCAGCAGCAGCAGCAGCAGCAGCAAGGCCTGCGCTTGCGCAGCTTCAGCAGCAGCTTTCCCAAAGCTGTCGACATGCTGGCAGTGCAGCAGGTGCAGCACCTGACACGCGTGGAGTTAGGGTTCAACAGGGCCATGACAGACAGCTCAGCACTGTCTATGGCGCTCGCGCGGTTCAGCAACCTGCAGCAGCTGCAGCTAGGCGGCATATCTGACACCAGCCTGGGGGCAGCACTAACAACATTAGTGCAGCTCCCTCAACTCACTTTGCTTGAATGCATCGGTTGGTGGCGGGAGGTGCCACTGGCTCTGCAGCAGCTGCTGGCACAGCCTCTGCCTCTGAGGAGCTTGAAGCTGTCAGATTTCAGGGGCTTCGGGATCTTTCCGCCGCCAATCTTCAACATGCCCTTGCTGACCAATCTCACTGAGCTCAGCACTAGCAGGGTTGAGCTGGCAGAAGCAACTGTTCTACGAATGCAGCTGCAGCGGCTGCAGTTTCACTCCTGGGGTGGGGCAGACAGCATGGCACCTGTCACGCGGCTAGAGCTGAAGCAGCTGCAGCACCTCAGTCTGCAGGTTGACTTCCAGCAGCCACAACTGCTGCTGCAGCTTGCGCAGCTGCCAGCTTTGACGCACCTAGCGTTGCAGTACGATGAGCGTTGTCAGGGGCAACCGGCAGCCGCCACTGCATCGGCGTGGCCGCTGTTACCTCAGCTGCATGAACTGGAGATAGCACATGGTACCCCGCCTAGTCCGCCAGAGTGGGAAGCAATACTTGCAGCGGCAGCGGCAGCAACCGGCCTCACGAAGTTGATGCTGGACGCCCGCATGATGAGCGATGAACAGTGGTTGCCGATGGAACTTCAAGAAGTTAAGGGGGAAGGATACTAAACACCAGGGTGCTGGCTATCAGTGCTCAGCCCGTTTCACCCGTTTTCCTGCATATATTAGTGGTATAGACCCCCTATCAAGCAAATTCTGGCACTGAAACCCCACCGGACAACCCAGTCACAGCAGCAAAACCACCCTGCTGCACCCAAGGGTGGTCCTGACATATGACATTTGGAACGTTCGGCTCTCGATTTTATTTCATCGAATGAATACTTGTTGAGATTAAATCTTCTCATGACAATCCTATTGAGTTTCATACAGTTTTAGGGCCCGAATTTTCGGGGGTTGGTCATCGTGCGCACGCTCTGATTGTGACATGTAAAACTGTCTCGAACCTCCCTAGACCCATTTAGACTGTTTTTCAGGTCAATGAATGTTGTATCTGGCGCACAAAAGCTTTCGCCCACCGTTCCGTTTGCGAGTAATGTCTGGACCCGACAACTGCGCAGCCCGCGTGATGCCAGCTGAGCACAGCAGAGCGCTTACTAACGTTTATTGATGCTTTAATCACAGTAATCGTGATTCAAAGAGTTTGTAGCAGCTGGAGCATCGTTTACGGAGACCTGACCAGATAGCAGCATAGCAGCAGAAGCCCACTTTTAGCGAGGCCCCGAAGGCTACAGGTGCGAATCATGCCGCAGATGTACGCTACCAATGATATAGTGTCTATAAGTTGCGTTTGTGGTCCACTTTGGCCCCCTGTTCTCAGAGTGCCTGTGCTGGGTATTCCAGCAGCAGCAGCACTTCCAGAGAGGCTGAACACCCAGCTTCAAAAGCATACACACAGGGCTGCAACACAGCCAAACCTACATACCAGGTTGTTTGTAAGTGCAAACTGGTCGTTTTCATCGCAAAAGGATGAGCACATCGGCAAAGGTCTCCCCAGCCTGGTGCCTTCTTCTTGTAACGTTTCTGTGTGGTAAACCCCCATAAGACCTGGGGTTTAGCGTCCAAAAAGTCAACAATATATTTTTCATTGCATGTTAGTCATACCATCCAATTTTCAGCCCCTGGGCATGCCCCAGTGCTGAGAACCAGAATTAGTATCCTTCCCCCTTAACCCGATTCTCTTTGCTTTCGACGGAAACGGCGATGTTATGTTAAGATGGGCGTCACAGATGGCAGCATGTGCAAGCCTCACCAAGTTGACATGCTTGCAAGACCTCACAATCGTTGCCAGCGATGACCACTAATTTGTATGACAAGGATACCAACACTATAGGCTGTGTAACTAACTAACTAACTAACTAACTAACTAACTAACTAACAGCGATGTGGAGGAAGATCACTGGTTACACATGAACTTGTTGCGTGGTGATGCACTAGCACTGACAGCGCTCACCCGCCTAACGCGCTTGGTTTTGACAGGCGCAGAGCATGAAGTAGGGACTGCTGTAGCTACAGCCCTGGCTCGCAGCTTGCAGCAGTTGCAGAGCCTGGACCTTGGTTACTGCGGTCTGCAGCTGGGCAGTGCTGAGGGGGTGGCTTGTTTGGAGGCAATTGGCTAGCTCACACAGCTAACGCGGCTGAGCTTGAGCGGCAATGAAGGGTTGAATCAGCATGGCTTGATGCAGCTGACGCGCCTGTCTCGCCTTGAACAGGCAGCTTGTATGTACATGTGTACTGATACGGATGTGACGATTGAGGCGCAGGCAGCTTTCTGGGAGGCAGTGCATGCGCAGCGGCTGTAGGTGCTTCCCGTGTTAGATATCGATGTGTGGTTGAGCTTGTTGGGACAGCAAGTCTGCAAGGGTGTTATATGTTCATCATCATCAAATTACCAAATCAAGCCGTAGCATCAACGCCATTGGCCCCGCGCCCGGTGTTATATGTCGACACAGCAATGCATCAGTGTGGGTGATGTCGGTGTTGAGCATCGTGAGAAGCAGCCAGCATGGTGCTCAGCACCTAGGATTGTACCTGTAAGGTTGAAGGAACCGGAAGTTTCTGGAAGGCTCTAGAAGGTTCTGGATGTTTCCAGAAGGTTCCAGATGTTCCCGAAGTTCTAGAAGTCTCCGGAAGGATGTAGATGTTTCCGGAAGTAGTATGTTCTAGGATTGTCTAGAAGCTTCCTTGGTCCAGAATGTTCCAATTGTAGGCAGTTGAGGAGGCGTTGTAGGTTTTCGCCAAGGCTATAAATAGAGGGGGCCTCTCCTCACTCAACAAGAAGTATTCACTCAAGAAGTCTTTCCATCAGACCTTTCAAGTCCTCGTAGCCTCGTCTATTGTGTGAAGCCTTCCCTTGGTAACTAACTGAGCCTTCTATACAACTACGGCCTACGTCGAATCGCTATAGAAGACCTTAGTTGCCAAAGGACCCGCCGACAAGGCGTGACAAGTGGTAGCTGAGATTGTCTACGAACACCGAGGAGTCCTGGAGATTCTACAAGCTTCCGGCATATGCCAGGCAAGTATAATCCGGAGAAGCCTGTACCCAAGGTGAAGTTTCTGGAGCCTCCCTCGCACCCAAGCGTCGCCAAGTTCCGGACAACCTTTGAGCTCAACGGCGTGGAGTTCGTCACTTCTACTCCTATCCGGAACCTTCCTGCCAAGACCGACTATCATTGCCTTAAGCCTTCCACTAACATCAAGAAGCATCCAGCCAAGAAAATTCCCAAGTCTTCAACCTACTCTCCGCGCATCCGGAAGATTCTCAACATCCTCACCAAACCTCAGCCACGCCCGTGAAGCCCCAGTGCTTCAAGAAGGAGGTGCGCAAGCTAATCCCTTTTAAAAGACGTTTGTGCGCGCATTCGGGCAGCCCAGGCGGCAGAGCTCCGCGCACACCAGGAGAAGCTCCGGAATCTTCTTCACACGGCAATAGAGGAGCACATCACTAAGGAGGCCAAGGCCAAGGGCGTCTCTGATTGTGAGTCCGCTTGCTAAGCAGCCATGGAGGGATCTGGAGTGTCGCCGGAGATGTTGGCCTTACAGCAGCAGGTGGCTCAGCTTCAGCACGCGCTTCAGCAGATGCTGCAGCAGCAGACCAGTGCTGTGCCTACAAGCAAGCTGAAGCTCCCCAAGCCACCAGAGACCAATGGCAGGCAGCCTACCCCTGTCAATTGGTGCCACAAGATGGAGACGTACCTTGCGGCCGAGGGCGCCAACCTCAGCAGCTCTTCCATTGTGACGGTGGCAGCGGCCTACCTCAAGGACTCAGCCCTCAACTGGTACCGCCAGCATGAGCAGGCTGTGGCGGTGGGCAAGGCTCAGCCCTACGCTTCTTGGGATGAGTTCAAGAAGGCCTTTATCGCCCGTTTCACCCCTGTTGACCCAGAGGTGGACGCGCGGGAGAGGCTTGACCGGCTCACCCAAACGCGTAGCGTGTTCGCCTATGCCCAGGAGTTCAACACCTACATGCTGGAGCTGCCGCACATGGACGAGAACGACCGCATTCATCGCTTCATCCGCGGTCTGAAGCCGGAGGTGCGCATTCACGTCAAGCTGCAGCAGCCAACCACACTGCATGACGCCGTGGAGCTTGCCATTAAGGCAGACTCGATGGTGTGGGAGCGTGGTCGAAACGGCAACAGCCGCTTCGTCAACATGAGCAGCAACAACCGTGGAGCGGTTGCAAGGGGCGGACCGGCACCCATGGAGCTCGGAGCAATGGAGCCGCAGAAACCCAGGAACCAGCCGCTCAAGTGCTTCTACTGTGGCAAGCCAGGGCACAAGCGGCGGGATTGCAAGAAGCTGCAAGCGTACAAGCAGCGTGATGGGGACACCTCTGCACGGTCAAACTGAAGGGCGCGTGCAGTAGTGTGGGTCGTACTGTGCGCATTGAGCAGGCTCAGCCCCGTGCGCCTGTGAGAGACTCACGCCAGGTAGAAGGCTCACAAAGGCCTAGTGAGCCTGGAGCATCCAGTGCAGCCCAGGGAAAAGCGGGTACCCGTCGTTGTGGACGACTGCGGGACTGTACCTACTGGCTGTTCAACCGCCTGGAGAAGGTCAAGTATGCCGATGCTTACGGGCCATTCTCAGTGGACGCCTGCGCACGTGAGGAGACTGCCCAGGCTGACAAGTTCTACAAGGGCTTCACTGACTTCCGCAAGGCTAATGTCAGCGGCGAGTCAGTATGGCTGAATGTGCCTTTCCGGCATGCTGGCCAATATCTGAGGCACTACCTGGATTGTAAGAAGACCGCACCGGAGACGACATGCGGCGTGTTTATCCTGCCCAAGTGGGACAGGAAGCCGTGGTGGAAGCTGACGCAGGGGATGAGGGTAATTCACGAGTACCCTGCGGGAACGGAGGGCTTGTTCTCTATCCCATCCGGGGACAGGTGGGTGGAGCAAGCTTCTCAATGGCCGGTGATCATCCTGTGGGATCCGCCCGTGAACACAGGAGTGAAGCCAAGGCCATGGGAGGAGGAGTTGCCGGCGAAGCAGGAGCTGGAGACACTCACTGCACCCGAGGCCGAAGACTCGTGCACCGCCATGGAGCTAGGTGGTCTTGAGCCTGCTAGCCATGAGCTCATTCGTCTGAAGGCCAAGTGCCGCGGCGAGGTGCTTGATGTGCTAGTAGACTCAGGTGCGAGTGAGGACTACATCGATCCGAGGGTGGTGATGAAGTTCCGATTGCCTACTCTCAAGCTCCATCGACGTCAAGTGAGGCTCGCCAACGGTTCACTGCAAGATGCGGGGACGGTCGTGCCTGACCTACGTTTCCGTATTGGACAATTCAAGGACCGGAGGCCTTTTACCGTCACTCAGCTGGCACCATACGACATCATCCTTGGCAAGCCTTGGTTGACTGCTCACAACCCTGCCATCGACTGGGTGTCTAACACCATCACCATTGAAAAGAGGGACGTCACATACACCTTGCAGCAACCCTCTAACATCGAGAGGACAACTCCCGGTGTCAGTTTGTTGTCTGCACTTCAACTCAAGCGGGAGTTACGCAAGGGCGCAATTGCTTACCTTGCCATCCTCAAGGAGGTTGAGGAGGACCCAACTATCCGTGCGATAGATGACCTCTCCTTTCCTTCGGGGGATCCCGAGTGGGTTGAACGGATGAAGGGGGTACTTCACAAGTACTCAGCCATCTTTGGCAAACTGCCAAAAGGTGTACCTCCATCCCGAGGTGTGGAACATGAGATTGAGCTGGAGCCTGGTGCCAAGCCCCCTTACCTACGTATTTATCACATGAGCCCTTTGGAGCTGGCGGAGGTCAAGCGACAACTAACGGACCTGATTGACATGGGGTTCATCCAACCTTCCAAGTCGCCGTATGGAGCACCCATTCTTTTTGTTCCTAAGAAGAATGGTAAGCTTCGTATGTGCATTGACTATCGGGCGCTGAACAAGATAACGGTGAAAAACCGCTATCCTTTGCCTCGCATTGACGAGCTGATGGATCAGCTTCATGGGGCGACGATATTCAGCAAGCTTGATCTTCAGAGTGGCTATTGGCAGATCCGCATTGCTGAGCAAGATGTGCCAAAAACCGCGTTCCGGACGCGTTATGGTCACTTTGAGTGGAAGGTTATGCCTTTTGGGTTGACCAACGCACCCGCAACTTTTCAGCATTTGATGAATAAGATTTTGCAGCCATATCTTGATAAGTTCGTGGTGGTGTACTTGGATGACATCTTGATCTTTTCCAAGACACCTGAGGAGCATTTGGAGCACGTGGCTAAGGTACTCGCGGTTTTGAGGGAGAATCAGCTTTATGTGGGGCTTGACAAATGTGCATTTGGGCTCAGCGAAATCGATTTCTTGGGACATGTCGTCAGTGCCGACGGCATTAAGCCAGATCCCAAGAAGGTGGCAGCGGTTACGGAGTGGCCGACACCTGGCACTGTGCGTGAAGTGCGAGGTTTTCTCGGTTTGACTGGTTACTACCGGCGCTTCATTCAGCACTATGCTCAAAAGGCGTACCTGTTGACGGAGCTCACCAAGGAGAGCATCAAGTGGCACTGGCGGGATGATGTAGAAGGTCGGGCCTTCGACGAGCTCAAGAAGGCATTGGTGTCCGCACCTGTACTGGTGACGCCTGATCCGAGCTTGCCTTATGAGGTCTACACCGACGCCTCCAAGTTTGCGCTTTGAGCGGTACTACTTCAAAATCAGGGCAAGGGCTTGCAACCCGTGGCTTATCTGTCACGGAAGCTCTCGCCAACAGAGCGCAACTACCCCACTGGAGATCGGGAGATGCTTGCAATCTACTACGCTCTACAGCAGTGGCGTTGCTATCTGGAAGGAGTTACCTTCAAGGTCAACTCTGATCACCTGAATCATACTTGGTTCAACAAGAAGCATGATCTTTCTCGACGACAGGCCAAGTGGAGTCAGTGGATCGAGTCGTACTACAGTGGTACGGAGATTGCTTACAAGGAGGGAGCTAAGAATTTGTCAGATCCTCTGTCACGGCGCCCGGATCTCGCCTCAATTGAGCTTGATACGGCATCTGTGCCTAGCAACTTGAAAGAGGAGATTCAGGCTGGATATGAGAAGGATCACTACTATGATGACGTGATGCCAGGTCTGTGGATGCATGATGGGTTGTGGTACTTCCAGGATCGCGTGGCTATCCCAGCAATTCCCGAGCTCAGGAAGCGCATTATTGCCGAGTGCCAAGACTGTCCAAGTGCAGGACATCTTGGCCACACCAAGACCCTGCAACGTGTGGCCAGGAGATTTTGGTGGCCGCACATGAGCCGTTCTGTCTATTCTTATGTTGTGGCATGTCCTTCATGTCAGCGCAATAAGCCTGTGATGCAGCGACCTCTTTGTCTTCTGCAGCCTTTACCTGTGCCTACGGCAAAATGGGAGCAGATTACCATGGATTTGATCACAGATCTGCCTGTTACCAAGGAGGGGCATGATGCGGTGGTGACCTTTGTGGATCGCCTGACCAAGATGGCCCACTTTGCACCCACCACTAAGACTGCAGGAGCGGAGGCGATCGCCAACGTATTTGTGCGTACATGGTATAAGCACCATGGTTTGCCTCGTGTCATTATCTCTGACAGGGATCGGCGGCTTCTGAGCCACTTTTGGCAGGCATTGTTCAAAGCTCTTGGCACTGAGCTGCGGTTTTCTACAGCTTTTCACCCGCAGACTGATGGCCAGAGTGAGCGTGCGAACCGCACCTTTGAAGAGGTGTTACGCCACTTTGTTTCACCTCGCCAGGATGATTGGGACGATTACCTAGATTTGGCGGAGTTTGCTATCAATGATTCAGTCAGTCCTTGTAAGGTTGAAGGAACCGGAAGTTTCTGGAAGGCTCTAGAAGGTTCTGGATGTTTCCAGAAGGTTCCAGATGTTCCCGAAGTTCTAGAAGTCTCCGGAAGGATGTAGATGTTTCCGGAAGTAGTATGTTCTAGGATTGTCTAGAAGCTTCCCTGGTCCAGAATGTTCCAATTGTAGGCAGTTGAGGAGGCGTTGTAGGTTTTCGCCAAGGCTATAAATAGAGGGGGCCTCTCCTCACTCAACAAGAAGTATTCACTCAAGAAGTCTTTCCATCCGACCTCTCAAGTCCTCGTAGCCTCGTCTATTGTGTGAAGCCTTCCCTTGGTAACTAACTGAGCCTTCTATACAACTACGGCCTACGTCGAATCGCTATAGAAGACCTTAGTTGCCAAAGGACCCGCCGACAAGGAGTGACAAGTGGTAGCTGAGATTGTCTACGAACACCGAGGAGTCCTGGAGATTCTACAAGCTTCCGGCATATGCCAGGCAAGTATAATCCGGAGAAGCCTGTACCCAAGGTGAAGTTTCTGGAGCCTCCTCGCACCCAAGCGTCGCCAAGTTCCGGACAACCTTTGAGCTCAACGGCGTGGAGTTCGTCACTTCTACTCCTATCCGGAACCTTCCTGCCAAGACCGACTATCATTGCTTTAAGCCTTCCACTAACATCAAGAAGCATCCAGCCAAGAAAATTCCTAAGTCTTCAACCTACTCTCCGCGCATCCGGAAGATTCTCAACATCCTCACCAAACCTCAGCCACGCCCGTGAAGCCCCAGTGCTTCAAGAAGGAGGTGCGCAAGCCAATCCCTTTTAAAGACGTTTGTGCGCGCATTCGGGCAGCCCAGGCGGCAGAGCTCCGCGCACACCAGGAGAAGCTCCGGAATCTTCTTCACACGGCAATAGAGGAGCACATCACTAAGCCCAAGGGCGTCTCTGATTGTGAGTCCGCTTGCTAAGCAGCCATGGAGGGATCTGGAGTGTCGCCGGAGATGTTGGCCTTACAGCAGCAGGTGGCCCAGCTTCAGCACGCGCTTCAGCAGATGCTGCAGCAGCAGACCAGTGCTGTGCCTACAAGCAAGCTGAAGCTCCCCAAGCCACCAGAGACCAATGGCAGGCAGCCTACCCCCGTCAATTGGTGCCACAAGATGGAGACGTACCTTGCGGCCGAGGGCGCCAACCTCAGCAGCTCTTCCATTGTGACGGTGGCAGCGGCCTACCTCAAGGACTCAGCCCTCAACTGGTACCGCCAGCATGAGCAGGCTGTGGCGGTGGGCAAGGCTCAGCCCTACGCTTCTTGGGATGAGTTCAAGAAGGCCTTTATCGCCCGTTTCACCCCTGTTGACCCAGAGGTGGCCGCGCGGGAGAGGCTTGACCGGCTCACCCAAACGCGTAGCGTGTTCGCCTATGCCCAGGAGTTCAACACCTACATGCTGGAGCTGCCGCACATGGACGAGAACGACCGCATTCATCGCTTCATCCGCGGTCTGAAGCCGGAGGTGCGCATTCACGTCAAGCTGCAGCAGCCAACCACACTGCATGACGCCGTGGAGCTTGCCATTAAGGCAGAATCGATGGTGTGGGAGCGTGGTCGAAACGGCAACAGCCGCTT
>CADDIJ020000381.1:424-51997 GCA_902809745.2 Tetradesmus lagerheimii | reverse complement strand
ACCAGCGTCAGGCAGGAGCACCAGCGGCTGGAGCTTGTCTTCACAGTGCAGTCCCGACAGACCGGCATTTTGCTGCACGTCAGCGCGCAGCTACGTATGGCTGCTTACCTCCTCAGCATGAGGGGTTGTTTGGGCCCCAGCAACAGCAGCTGGAGCTCAGCAGGTGAAGCGCTGGCGCTGAGTGGCTGCTTTGACAGCCCCAGAAGCCACAGCAGCAGCAGCAATGGCGAGAACAGCAGCCCCATTGGCAGTGTGCGCCGTCGCAGCAGCAGCAGCAGCGCACACCTGATTGTGCGCCGCCAGTTCGGCAGCGCGCTGCGCATGGGCGCCACAACAGGCGGCTGGAGCAGCTTGCAGGCTTTCCCAGCCAGCAGCAGCACTGGCAACGGAGGCATGGGCTCTGGCAGCACATCTGCTGGAGCAGCAGTGCAGTAAGCGCCCTGCGCACACAGCAGGCGAGTGTGGGGCGGCTCCCACGTAACGGCCAGTCATTGGGCTACTCGTCTGAACACCCAGCTGTTGTGTCATTAAGCAGCTGTGTGGGGCACATCATTGTGGTGCCTTTTCTTGACATCTGAGCATGGTTACCGTGCACAGCTTTCCTGCAAGCACGCCGCCGCACTGGCGCTTAGGATTGTGCGGCAAGCAGTGGCGTGCCATTGGTGCATCTTCGCATGTGCTCAGCTGGCTGCAGCATGGTGTTCCTGTAGAGTGGCTGGGTGGCCGCGCGCCGCCCCCCTTTTACAAGAACCCTTTGCCATCTACCAACGCCCAAAAGCAATGGTGGTTGTGCACTGAAGCGCCCTGCCTCAGCAAGTTGGGTGTGCTTACCAAGCTTGCCTCCCGCCCTGCATACTGCTCTAATGCATTTTGTGTGCCCAAGGGCAGTTCTTGGCGTCTGGTGATCAATTACAAGTATATCAACACCTTCAATGTCGCCCGCAAGTGCAGGTTTGAGACGCTGCGGTTTCTGCAGCGTTACGACTTGAGCAATGCCTTTGCTGTCAAGGCTGACATGGCAGACGCATTCTATCAGGTGCCTCTGCACGCTAGCGCAGTCGATTACTTTTGCTTTGAGTTTGCTGGCGAGTTTTATCAGATCAACCGCTTGCCTTTTGGCTGGAATAACTCGCCTTACTACTTCACCAAGGTGACTAGGCCTTTTGTTGCGCATCTGCGCTCCCCTGCGCATACACGTGTGCCGTCAGGCACCATGTACCCTGCAGCGCCTGGCAGCCGTGGCAGTGTAGCGCAGGCTGGCTGCAAGGTACTGCCCTACTTGGATGACTTTTTGTTTGTGTTCCCTGACCAGGAGACAGCAGCAGCCGGTGCTGAGTGGATCCAATCCATAATGTACTGGCTTGGCTTTACGCCCCACCCCACCAAGTCTGTGTGGGAGCCCACACAGCGGCTGGAGCATTTGGGCCTGGTTGTGGACCTGGCCCAAGGCACCTCCTGTGTGCCCCCAGCCAAGGTTGCCCGCCTCACCCGCCTGGCGCGCGGCATTGCTGTTGCTGCCAAGCAGAACAAGCGCCGCGTGCCAAAGCGAGCGCTGGCTGCATTTTGTGGATATGCGCAGTCTGTGCGGCTGGCTGTCATGCCGGCCAACCTGTTTCTGCGTAGTTTGTATGACGATCGTGCGTCTGTTTCTGGCTGGAATGGGACTGTCAGCATCTCCCGCCAGTCCTTCCGTGATCTTGAGTGGTGGGCGAGCATCCCTGTGCAGCATTTGTCGTCGCCTATTCGGTTGCGCCCGGCTACTGTTGATTTGTTTGTTGATGCATGTCCCACAGGCTGGGGCGCTGTGCCGCCTGTCCTGGGCGACAGCCCCGAAGGGATTGCTCACGGCGCCTGGTCTGCTGCTGAAGCGTGCATGCACATCAACCAGCAGGAGATGCGAGCTGTGCGCATGGCTCTGCTGTCTTTTGAGCCTGTGGTGCGCGATCGTGCGGTGAGGCTGCATGAAGATAACACGGTGACAGAGTCTGTTTTGGGGCGCTTTGCTTCACGGTCCGCTGCTCTCATGGACGAGTACAGGTTGTTGTGGTCTGTGCTTGAAGATCTGCATGTTCAGCTGCAGGTGGTCAGGGTGAAATCAGAACTTAATAGAGCTGATGCACCTTCTCGCTTTGTTGACCATGGGGACTACCGCCTGGATTCTGAGATGTTTAGTTGGCTGGATCTTATGTGGGGCCCGCACAAAATAGACCTGTTTGCTTCGGCGGAAAACACGCACCGTCACTGCTTCTACAGTTTGTTCCAGTGCCCTGGCAGCAGGGGCGTTGATGCCCTGCTGCAGCCATGGTCTGCTTGGGGCAATGCCTTTGCTTTCCCGCCTGTCACCACCTCAATGTTGCTGCAGGTTGTGCAGAAAGTGCGCGAAGAGCGTGCAAATGTTACGGTGGTGGTGCCGCTGTGGCCGGCTCAGCCTTGGTTTCATGAGCTGATGCTGCTTGCGGTTGACAGCTTCCAGCTGCCTTGTTCGACGCTCACCGGCCCTATGGCTCGGCGCCACAGTTCCTGGCCCTTACTAGCTGTTCGCATCGAGCACTAGCTTGCAGATGGTCCCGCAGCTAGGTGTTTGCTGCGCAAAGGCTGCGTGTTGGGCATGCGTGTGTACAGCGTGCTGCTGCCCAGCATTTGATTTGCTGTTGCTGCTGCTTGCAGCAGTTGTCGGCCCCAGCACTACATTCAGAGGTTTGAAGGTTGGCAGCATGTGTGCTTGCTGCAGTGGTGGTTTGTGCTGGTGGTTGTGTGTTTTGGTTTGAGTTTGCTTCTGCTGCTGCTTCTCGCAGCAGTTATCGGCCCCAGCCCTGGATTCAGCGGTGTAGGTTTGGCAGCGTGAGTGTTTGCTGCGTTAGTGGTGCGCGCTGGGGTGCGTCTGCTTGTTTGCCTGCCACATGTGTCGTGGCTTCTATCTGCGCGCCGTGTTGCGGCGGGCCAGGTGGGCTGCAAGCCTTGCTGCTTGCAGCCCTCCCCCCTCCTGTTCCACTGGTCTTTTCAATGTGGCTATTGGCTGAGGCTACCTGACCAGCAGTTTGCTCTGCTGACAGCTGGCAGCTCCCGGAGGCTGCATGCATTGCAGCGGGCTCGCACCTGGCTGTGTCCTTGCAGCCCTTGCATTTTCCTGCCAGCTGTTACAGCAGCCTCAGCCAAGCCTTCCCACTATCTATATCGTCATGGCGAAAGCAGCATTAATGTGCAATGGACTTGTTCATTGCGGTTAATGCAGCGTAGCTGTATCCCTGCTTGCCTGGTCAAAGGCAAGCAGTGGGTGAGGTGACAGTCAAAACACGTCATTACCTCACTGCTGCCGAAGGCCACTTAGCATGCGCAGGCGTCTAGCACTGCACGTTTCGTTGCTGTTCATGCGAACTGCAACTCGCCCGCCCTTCCCGCCCCCTTTTTTTTGTGGCTACTGTTCCGCATTGTGCACTGGGTGGTGGCGCTGCAGTGGCTGTGTTGCTAGCGGTGCCTCTGGTTTCAGGTGACTGACCACTGGCTGTCAGTTGCCGCAGAGTAGTTGCGCAACATGCACAACGTGCCGCGCTACCTGCCGAACCTGTGCCGCTCGCTGGGTTTCATGGTTTTATGCTGCCTTGCAGCAATGAGATGGTGTTGCCCGCTGCAGCCCCTACATAGTGTCATGTCCTCTGCCATGCAGCGTCTGACAGTGGTGCGCTGTCGTGCAGCTTTGATAGCTGTGCTGATGCTGGTTGCTTCCCATAGTGTGTGGTGCTTTGCAGCTCTCGCAGTGTTTCTGCTGCAGGCCTGCGTTGCCTGTTTCTGCGTTGAGCGCCCTTGCGCCAGGCTTGTTTGGGGACCTGTTCATTGCTGGTCCCCTGCCTTGCCTTTGCTGCCGGTGCCTGCACCTGTCTGCTGCTTTCGCCTTTCCTCTGTCTTGCCTCTTGTTGAATTGTGCCGCTCTCGGTGCTTGAAAGTGTGTAACCCCTCAAACGGCTATTGGCTGAGGCTACCTGACCAGCAGTTTGCTCTTCTGACAGCTGGCAGCTCCCGGAGGCTGCATGCATTGCAGCGGGCTCGCACCTGGCTGTGTCCTTGCAGCCCTTGCATTTTCCTGCCAGCTGTTACAGCAGCCTCAGCCAAGCCTTCCCACTATCTATATCGTCATGGCGAAAGCAGTATTAAAATACTGCATTCATGCCCGAAGATTCTCAGAGTGCAGCCAAATTGCGTGTCGTAAGGAAGACGGTTATGCTAGCATAACCAATGTCATACCTTACGCACAGAGGTTTTTCTGGGGTTGAAACCTCAGAGTGACAGCCCGAGCTGAGCTGCTTGCAGCTTCCTATTTTACCAGGTGTCTGTGGTGGCGTATGCCGCATGAACACACCGTGTAACCCCTCTATCTATCTATCTATCCACAGGCACCTGGTAAAATAGGAAGCTGCAAGCAGCTCAGCTCGGGCTGTCACTCTGATCTATCTATCTATCTATCTATCTCAAGGCAACCCTATGCTTCACTTGCTGATCTAAAAAAATGGAAGGCACGGACTCAAGTTCGCCAGCATTGTTTACTAAGCATGCATGTACATTACTTAGTAAGCTCGAGTCAAGCGTAGTATATTTAGGCCCAATAGCCATCGCGAGCCAAACTGCAGAACACGCACGAAACTTTCTCGAGATGTCAGGGGCAGAGCCCCGCTCCCGGAGATATCGTATGCCTCCGCTTACTTCACATTGAGCTTAAGCACCATCCTATATCAGCTAGCTAGCATGGGCAAACCTCGTACACCGAAGGCAAAGGCAGCTGCAGGCAAACCAGCGGCAGCAGCAGCAACAGCAGCAGCACCAGCTCCACAACCTGGCACGAGCTGAGCCGGGCGCAGCTCAGGATGGGGTTAAACAGCAGCAGCAGCAACCTGCACGGCCGCACCAGCAGCAGCAGCAACAGCAGCAGCAGCAGCAGGTGCAAGCGGTGCACGAAGGCCAGCAGCAGCAGCAGCAGGCTGGCCTGGCCCCCGGCGTGCCCAACACACCAGCAGGGGCTGCCCCTCCGCTCGTCGACGCGGTTGAGGCCAGCACATCAGCTGCTGCAGCAGCAGCAGCGCAGCGCTCACCACAGCGCACTCAGTGGCAGCAACTGCTGCAACAGCGCCCTCAGGGGCGCTCACAACAGCAGGGACAGCAGCCGAACCAACAGCAGACCGTGCTGTCGCAGCGTCAGCAGCAGGCAGCGCGACGGCAGGCCATCATCACCACAAAGCAGCAGCAGAAGCAGCTGCACCTAGCCAACAAGGCTACCCATGCCATGCCTGCCCACCTTGTGCTGCGCACTGCCAAGTCGCTGCACCAGCAGGATGTGCTGCAGCTGCAGAAAGGCTTTATCGGCCAGAAGGAGGTGACCAATGAGCAAGCACGCGTGTTCACGCAGTGCGTGGAGGCAGTTGTGGCAAAGGCAGGAGTAGGCCTCAACTGGGGGGGCAACCTCCCAGTGTTCTGGAGCCGCAGTGAGCAGCGCCAGCAAGCCGGCAAGGTTGTAGTGGCTTATGTGGGCTGGGACCTGCTGGTGGCAGACGCAGCCGTGTTACAGGAGCTGGTCGACCCGGCCACTGGAGGCCACGTGGAGCATCACTTTTGGACCTGTCCGGTAGCTGTTGCTGTTCGACGTGAGGTGGAAAGTCAGCTGAGAGCATTTCATATGCTGGCAGCAGGGGCAACCTTGCCGTGCAGCGCTTTGTGGCTGGCTTGTGCCCCTCACATTGACATGCATCAGCTTGTCTGGGACATGGTGTGTATAGCTGCAATACACGCTTTTGATCTTGGCCGCAGAGCTGCTTGGGCGGTTTCGCACAGGCTGAGTGTGCCTGTACTAGTTGAACAAGTTGCTGTGCGCGCAGCAGTTGGTGCCTTTTGGGATGCGCTGGCAGATTTTGCTGCTACCGCTAGAATACCTAGTCGGTGTAGGAACCAGCTGCTCACACGTCAGCCATTTGTTGCTTGGCACACTGTCTTGCGAGGCAATGGCTTACGGGTGATTCGCAGATGATGCCATGTACAATTGTGTGTTATTGCTTGACCTGCTTTCCACATGTACACCTGCTTGCGTGCTTGCTTTGCATGCTGTCAGCACGAGGCAGTTACACTGCCAGGCTGTTGGGTGAGTATTGACATCAGTGCATACTTGCTTCATGCTGATGACATGCAGTGCTCTCAAAAGCCAGCACACTACTCACATTTACACATGTGCTGCCTTTGCGTCTGTATCAGCATTTTGCTGAGTCAGCGAAGCATGTTCAGCCTGCCCTCTACACTGGAAGATGTATAGACTGCTGTCACCAACACTGATTAGAATACTGCATTCATGCCCGAAGATTCCCAGAGTGCAGCCAAATTGCGTGTCGTAAGGAAGACGGTTATGCTAGCATAACCAATGTCATACCTTACGCACAGAGGTTTTTCTGGGGTTGAAACCTCAGAGTGACAGCCCGAGCTGAGCTGCTTGCAGCTTCCTATTTTACCAGGTGTCTGTGGTCATCATCATCATCATGTTACCCATTAAGCCATAGCATCAACGCCATCGGCCCCGCGCCCCTCAGGAGCGGAAGAAAGAGGGAGCACTGCTCCATTGTGTTTGCAATTATTACGCACATCCCAAGCTTGGACAAGATACTCAGCAATGCTCCTAGATATCACTCGGCACACCCCCCTACTACCCCAAATATCATCAGAAACAAAACGCAACAACTTAGTGGATGCATCAGTCAACGACAACACATTGCGCAATTTTTCAGCGCCGCCAGCAACATCACGCAAAACAGACCGAATTTCATCAAGCATAGTATCCCTCTGAGCAGAAGTAGCGGGACAATCAAACATCAGATGTGACAAAGACTCAACACCCTGACCACAAGCAGGACATGCTGTGTTAGAATCAGCTCTGCTGCCGCCATAACGACTGGTACGCTCATGCACGCAAAGACAGCCCATTCGAACACGCATCAGCGACTCAATACCACGTGTTGGCGCACCAGAACACAAAAAGGGCCTAGCCCTTTTAAAACGCATGGCATCAGCATGTGTAGGGTGCACATGCGTGATGTAACGGCTCAAAGTAGAGTGCTGCGGTGATTCACAAACAATTCTGTCTGCATGCAGCTTCCTGACCTGACGGTTGATGTGATTCTTGCACGCATTAGCTCGATCAGCCGCCGCCTCAACATCCAAACCATACTTGCACAGCAAACTCTGCACATACTTATGCCAAGGTGTAACCGCAACAGCACCACTAGGGCGCTTCCACTCAGCTGAAAACACCTGATGTCACAGTGGCAACCGACAGTTCTGCATACGCTGGACCCTAAAGTAATACTCCATCGCCCTCTGATGAAGCCACATGTGCAATGGCTTCACACCCCATTCAGCCAGAACAAGTGAAGTGCAAGGGCGCTCCTTGCCACAACGCATTGAGCACTTGTTGATGTCAGTCTGCACTTTGTCAATCTGTTGCAGTTGCCTTGCAGTTGACGGAAACCAGACCTCGCTGCCATATTCAACAATCGGGCGAACGCATGTAAGCAGAATGATACGCTTTACTTCCACGCTGATGAGCCGGCTCTTCCGGACTGGCATGAGCCCACCCTTCACACGATGCACTTTTGCCAACATCTTCTCAAAGTGCGTATTCCAGTTGCAGGCATTGTTGAACCACAGGCCAAGGTAGCAGTACTCTGATACAACAGGCACAGGCACACCGTTCCAAACGATGCCAGAATCAGCCAACTGGCTGGGCTGTCTAACTGGTGAGACATGCATGACAGCAGACTTCAAGCTATTCAGCTTGAACCGCCACTTACAACTGTATTCATAAACTGTTGCAGCCACAGCCTGAACCTCAGCCAGAGATCCGCACACAGCAACAAAGTCAGGTGTCTGTGGTGGCGTATGCCGCATGAACACACCGTGCAACCCCTCTATCTCTATCTCTCCTCCTTTTGAGAGGTTTTTCTGGGGTTGAAACCTCAGAGTGACAGCCCGAGCTGAGCTGCTTGCAGCTTCCTATTTTACCAGGTGTCTGTGGTGGCGTATGCCGCATGAACACACCGTGTAACCCCTCTATCTATCTATATCCTCCTTTTGAGTCACCGTGTAACCCCTCTATCTCTATCTCCTCCTTTTGAGTGTCTGTGGTGGCGTATGCCGCATGAACACACCGTGTAACCCCTCTATCTCTATCTCCTCCTTTTGAGTGCCCTCTGCTTGCATATTCCATCAGCTGCCTTGAGTCCGACCTGCTTTTCTTGAGCTAGTGTTAGACGCCCGTGCTCAGCCCGCCGCCTGTACTGCAAAATGTATAGATTGCTGTCACTGACACTGCTTAGACTACTGCTTTCATGATCAGATACCCTCTGATACACCAACATCGCGTGTGATGAGAAAGACGGTTGTGCTTGCACACCAAATGTCATGCCTCTCACACAGGGGCTGTTTTTCTGGGGTTCAGCCTCCTTTTGAGTGACAGTCTGAGCTGAGCTGTTCGCAGCATCCTTTTTCTAGCTGGTGTCTGTTGCGGCGTAGCCGCTTGAACACACCCTGCAACCCCTCTTCTTCTTCTTCTCCTTTTGAGTGACAGTCTGGGCTGAGCTGTTCGCAGCATCCTTTTTCTAGCTGGTGTCCGTTGCGGCGTAGCCGCTTGAACACACCCTGTAACCCCTCTTCTTCTTCACTCTCTACTACGCGGCCCAGTTTGCGGGCCAATTGCCTGAGGCAGTTTCAGGCAAACTTGGTACATGGACAGCAGCGCTGGTTGATGCTGGTTTGGGCCCTGATGATGATTTGAGGCGCGCCCCTGGAGTTCCTGGGGAGTGCATGGCAGCGCATCCAACGCAGGGTGGTTTTGGGTTACTGCCAGTTCATCACCATCTGCTGTCGAGGTGGGCGTGTGAAGCACTGCCTTTCCTGCAAGGGGGTACTGCTCCTTGGGTGGCAGTGGCGCGGCAGCTGTGGCCCTGTTGGGCTGCTGCTACAGATCCGTGCACACGTGCCACCAGCAGCAGCCCTTGGGGGCTGCTGTTGTGTGGCAGACATCATATTTTCCCATCTGCTCCTGCGGATGTGTGCCTCCCCTCTGCATTGCGTGCACTTGCGATGGGGCTGCGGGCTCTACCGCCGCTCCGACATGTAGGTGCAGAAGCTCTGGATGTGGCAGGGTTATGCTGGCACGCACCGTTGTGGGTGAATCCTATTTTTACAGTCTCTCAGGATTGGGAGTGGTTTGCACAGCGAAGGCAAGTTGTGGTTGGTCTTGAAAGTGTGGCTGCGTTTGGCTTGCTACAGCTGCCAAAGCTGCAAACTGTTGGCCAAGCTGTGCTGCTCTCATCCGAACTAGACCGCGTGTGTGCTTTGCCTGGATTACAGGCTCAACGTGCTGCGTATGAGCGTGACATTTGGGGCCCATGGCTATGCCACAAGGTACAGTATTCTGACAGGCAGCTGGCACGTCAGCACGTGCAAGCTTTGCTTGCGCTTGTTCCCATCCAGTGGGTTGGTGCCGCACGCACACACATGGCAGCAGCTTATGCTGCTGGTGAAACTACGGCTCAGCTCGCTGCATTGACACCTGATGAGTTGTTGTTAGCGCGTGAGGCGTTGTGTGCAGATCTGGGTTGGCAGCGTCCTGGAGGGGATACCAACAGCGTAATTCGTGTGGCAGATCTTACTGTTGCTGTTGCCACTAGGATGCAACGTCTCACTGCGTTAGATGCAATTGCTCCCCGTCATGCTGCATACTTGAACAGTGTTAAAACATTGGATGGATTGCCTGCGGGTACCCAGCTCCCTGATGTGCAGCTGGTGTTGTCCCGCTGGTGGAAGATCAGAGTGGCTAACAATTACAAAGAGGCAGCATGGCGCCTGGCATTGAATGCATTCCCTACTGCGCAGCGTATGCACCTCACCACGGGGTGTGCAGCATGTTCAGTTGTGGGACCAGGCGTGGAGCATCACTTTTGGACCTGTCCGGTAGCTGTTGCTGTTCGACGTGAGGTGGAAAGTCAGCTGAGAGCATTTCATATGCTGGCAGCAGGGGCAACCTTGCCGTGCAGCGCTTTGTGGCTGGCTTGTGCCCCTCACATTGACATGCATCAGCTTGTCTGGGACATGGTGTGTATAGCTGCAATACACGCTTTTGATCTTGGCCGCAGAGCTGCTTGGGCGGTTTCGCACAGGCTGAGTGTGCCTGTACTAGTTGAACAAGTTGCTGTGCGCGCAGCAGTTGGTGCCTTTTGGGATGCGCTGGCAGATTTTGCTGCTACCGCTAGAGTACCTAGTCGGTGTAGGAGCCAGCTGCTCACACGTCAGCCATTTGTTGCTTGGCACACTGTCTTGCGAGGCAATGGCTTACGGGTGATTCGCAGATGATGCCATGTACAATTGTGTGTTATTGCTTGACCTGCTTTCCACATGTACACCTGCTTACGTGCTTGCTTTGCATGCTGTCAGCACGAGGCAATTACGCTGCCAGGCTGTTGGGTGAGTATTGACATCAGTGCATACTTGCTTCATGCTGATGACATGCAGTGCTCTCAAAAGCCAGCACACTACTCACATTTACACATGTGCTGCCTTTGCGTCTGTATCAGCATTTTGCTGAGTCAGCGAAGCATGTTCAGCCTGCCCTCTACACTGGAAGATGTATAGACTGCTGTCACCAACACTGATTAGAATACTGCATTCATGCCCGAAGATTCTCAGAGTGCAGCCAAATTACGTGTCGTAAGGAAGACGGTTATGCTAGCATAACCAATGTCATACCTTACGCACAGAGGTTTTTCTGGGGTTAAGACCTCAGAGTGACAGCCCGAGCTGAGCTGCTTGCAGCTTCCTATTTTACCAGGTGTCTGTGGTGGCGTATGCCGCATGAACACACCGTGTAACCCCTCTATCTTTATCTATCTTTCATGCCAGTACTGCTTAGACTACTGCTTTCATGATCAGATACCCTCTGATACACCAACATTGCGTGTGATGAGAAAGACGGTTGTGCTTGCACACCAAATGTCATGCCTCTCACACAGGGGCTGTTTTTCTGGGGTTCAGCCTCCTTTTGAGTGACAGTCTGAGCTGAGCTGTTCGCAGCATCCTTTTTCTAGCTGGTGTCTGTTGCGGCGTAGCCGCTTGAACACACCCTGTAACCCCTCTTCTTCTTTTCTTCATGCCAGTCGTTCTCTGCGCAGAGTTCATGTTATTGGGTGGGGGAAGCTGCTTTTTGCCTCTTTGAGGTTTTTTGTGGTTTACTCTCGTGTACCGCGCTCTGCGGTCCTAAAAGTGTCTGCAGGCACACCTGGTAACTTACTTCAAAGATCAAAGTGGTTTCTTAGCTGCTTTTTGCCTCTTTGAGGTTTTTTGTGGTGTACTCTCGTGTACCGCGCTCTGCGGTCATCATCATCATCATCATGTTACCCATTAAGCCATAGCATCAACGCCATCGGCCCCGCGCCCCTCAGGAGCGGAAGAAAGAGGGAGCGCTCTGCGGTCCTAAAAGTGTCTGCGGGCACACCTGGTAACTTACTTCAATCAATCAACTTTCTTACACGGCAGTGCAGGGCATGCGTAGTTATGGTGCGTCACTGGCAAACTTTTTCGCTGCCGCGTGATTACTTAAATTAGTGTGCTCTTATCTTTTGTGTGGATACGGTACGGAGTTGCATGACACAGAGCTGGTCTTGCAACCAGCAGCTTGCTGCTGCATCTCATCAAAAGCGTAGGTCGCTATGCTCCAGGTCCAGACCAAAAACAACTATGACATTTCTGTGCATGGCACCATCACTGGTGTAAGCAACAATGCTGCTGCTCTGTCAAGCTGCTGCTGGCGCAGGCCCTTCCTTGCCAGGCACCTGCTTCGCCTCACTGCTTTCCCCCACCACCTGAACCATACGGCTCAGCCATGGCCCAATCTCACTATGCATCACAACATCGTTGTACGTATCAGTCCCACGAATCGCCTGCAGCACTCCAAACACCGCCAAGTCAGCGAGGTTCGGCTGCTCTCCTCCCAAAAACTTCCGGCTCCCCACTGCCGCCACAAAGCTGTTTGCGTCTGCATATAGGGCCTCACGCAGGTCCCCTTGGATGTTGTACTTCTTTGGCATGCCCTGCCCGACCTTCCACATCAGCACGGCACCTGCTAGGCGCACAGAATGCTGCACGGCCCAGTTCCAGTGGCTCTGCTGTGTCATGTAGTTGAAGGTGCCCCATGACTCACTGCAGGCAGCAACAAGCAAGGGATACGTCAATAGGCCGACATGTCAATACATGATGGCTCAGTCAAACAAATTTGAGGCACATGGGCCTATGCTTGTAGAGGTACACCTCGTGCTGGCTTGCAGGATAATGTCGTGCTGCCACACATGATGTGAAAAGCAGCAGCACTGCAACCTGGCGTGTGCGCTGTACAGTGCGCTTTGGTAGATCGCAGGAATCCTGCAGCCTGAAAGCGTGCGGTGTGTACACAACGCGAACATGCCACAGTGCACATCTTGCATGACACCCAACAGAAGTGGCTGCTGGAAGCCTAACTCATACGCAACCTGCCAATACTCTTGCATACACGGCTCTGCTGCCAGGCACTTGTAGACATGCGATGATGCTGCCATGCTGCCACGAAGCAGATGCAAACAAACAAACCCCTGCTGCTGCTGCTGCTGCTGCTGCTGCTGCAGCCACTCACTCCCAAGTGCGGTAGATGTTGGCTGTCAGCACTTTGACAAAGCGCTCATCCACCCACTGACGCCACCGCCGCTCATCCTCTGCACTGCTGCTGCTGCTGCTGCTGGACTTGCCCCCAAACCTGCAAGCAGACAAGGTAGCAGGACAGCAGGTATGAGGCCGGCTCAGGATACGATTTCGTCGTGTGCTGCAGGCTGTTGAATACGCCTTCCAAGATGGGTGTGTGAATCCCACAGCCTGAAGTTGGTGTACTGCAACAGCAAGAGTCACCTGGGCAGCTCAGCAGCATCGGCATGAATATGACCAACAATCGCAAGCCCCTTGCTGCTGCTGGTGCTGCTGACACACTTACTGCTCTGCAACAGCACGCCTGTACAGACATTAGGCAGAACACGCTACCCGTCTTCACAATATACACTCCCTGACACAACTGCAACTGGCAACATCAGCACCGCAGGTGCACGCATGAGCACCCTGCTCTACACTCGCCAGCCCTTGCTGCTGCTGGTCTTGTTGCAGCTGCTGCCGGCCAGCAGCTCTGCCCCCAGCCTGCTGATGCTGCTGCTGCTGTCAACAAGCACGCCACAACCCGCTTGACTCTTACTCATGTGGTCTGCCGTTCGAGACGCACAAACCTACTGCTTCTATAAGAACACTCACCAGCTCTTGCCTCCCTTGCTGCTGCTGCTGCTGCCGCCAGTCTGCAGCTCTGCCGCCAGCCAGCTGATGATGGCGCTGCTGTCAACAAGCACGCCACAAAACCCCCCACGCAACCCGCTTGCCTTACTTGTGTGTTGTCTGCGGTACTTTAAGACGCACACAAAGCTACTGCTTCTCCAATACAGACACTCACCAGCTCTTGCCCCCCTTGCTGCTGCTGCTGCTGCCGGTTTGCAGCTCTGCCGCCAGCCTGCTGATGATTGCGCTGCTGTCAACAAGCACGCCACAAAACACCCCACACAACCCGCTTGCTCTAACCTATGTTATGTTGTTTGCGGTGCAAGACGCAAACAAACCTACTGCTTCTTCTATATTAAACACTCACCAGCTCTTGCCTCCCTTGCTGCTGCTGCTGCTCCTGCTGCCAGCTTGCAGCTCTGCCGCAAGCCTGCTGATGATGGCGCTGCTGTCAACCAGCACCTCCTCTCCCATCTGCACCACAGGCACCTTGCGGTAGCTGCTCCAGCGAAGCTCGCCCTTGGTCAACGGGTTGACCTCCACGGTGCTGTACGGCAGCTGCGGCAGAAATACAACACAGGTGTGCAACATTTGTGCAGCAGCAGTATAAGTGATCAGTGCACACTTCACACACTTCACGGAAGCAGGTCAACGGGTTGACCTCCACAGTACTGTACGGCAGCTGCGGGAACAGCAACACATGTGCAGCAGCAGCAGCAGCAGTGCACGGCGTGATCAGTGAACAAGCAGCGCCCTTGGTCAACGGGTTGACCTCCACAGTGCTGTACGGCAGCTGCGGGAACAGCAACACATGTGCAGCAGCAGCAGCAGCAGCAGCAGTGCACGGCGTGATCAGTGAACAAGCAGCGCCCTTGGTCAACGGGTTGACCTCCACAGTGCTGTACGGCAGCTGCGGGAACAGCAACACATGCGCAGCAGCAGCAGCAGTGAACAGCGTGATCAGCGCACCATCAGAGCATACACCACGAGGAAACAGATGAAATATGGAAGACAAGTGCAGCTTGACAGTCATGGCGTTGCAGAACAGGCACCGCGCATGGCTGCAGGACGCTGCCGCATGTTGCACAGCAAAGGCCCTGATATGGAACCAACGCATATGCAACATGTCAGGCACTTTTCACAGTGATGGTACCTTGTCGCTGGTGCAGCATGTGTCCCTTGCAGGAGGCTTCTCGCGCATCGTGACAGTTCAAGCAGGCCTCTCAACAGCACACACGCCAAATCATGCCCCCCCCCTGCAGCAAGCAACCGCTGCATACATGCGATGCATTAATCTGCCTTTCTAGTGTTTTACTACTGTCTGCGCACCTTATGGTAGTCCAGGAAGGCCTGCACTCATGCTTGCAAGCACGTACAATCATGTTTGCAAGCACGTAGGAGTATGTTTGCAGCACGTAGAAAACAGCCAATCACAAACCTTGTGGTAGTCCAGGAAGGCCTTCACTTTGCAGCAGAAGGGGCAGACCTCATACTGGTACAGCGTGATGCTGCGCGGCAGCTGGCCAGAGGGGCTGGGCAGTGTGTAGGGGTCTGCGGGCGCTGCCAATGCCTGCAGAGTTACAAGAGAGCAGCAAGATGACATGCTGATTGAGCTGGGGAGTCCACATTGCAGGCACTGTGAATATGCAAGATATGTACTGTGCTGCTGGTGCTGCTGCTGCTGTTTGTTGCAGGGTCTGAAGTTGGCTTGAAAACACACCTTGTTCATGCAACCCTGCTGCTATACTGCCAGTAAATTTCAGATGGGCAACAAACACTGCAAACGGCTGCGCATGCATGGTGGAACACATGCTATAGCTGCTGCTCACAATAGAGTGCCAAACAATGCAACAAAGGTCTTTTGAAAAGCAATTGCACGCAACTGCTATCTAGATCTGGAGTCACCTGCTCAGGGGCTGCTGCATCGGCTTGCACTGCTGCTGACTGCCCTGCTGCAACTGCAGAGGCAGCAAACGCCAGGCTGGCACCTCCCCATGCAGCTGACGAGCTCCATGTGCTGTGCTGGTTGCCGCTGCAGCAGAAACGCGTGTCAGCGTGTCTGAAACGATTGGATCATGTGGGAGTGACAGCAGTAACAGGCTGTGGTGCACACACTTGCTGCTGGTGGTGAATGCTGCCGGGAGGAGCTGCGTGGCCTGCGTGATGCAGGGAGCGGATGCCTTCAAAACGTTTGGCAGCTTGGGCAACTGCTGCGTCAGCAGGCGCAGCATCCTTGCGAGACGTGCGTTTGAGAGTGTCACTACACTAGCAGGGTGACCTGATCTGAAGCAGAAATATCAGCAAAAATGGCATGGAGCCAGAATCAAAGTGATGCGGTGGCCTCACGGCTGATCTGCGACGTGTGGACTAGCGATGACTGATGACACCCCCTCGTAACACATGCTGGGGCTTAGCCTTCTCCTTGCTATCAAAGGTGCAGGCATGCATTGCACCAACTCACAAGCGTTTTGACGTTTTCTATCTGGTCAGCTGCTGAGCACCTGGCTGTGAGCGCCCTTCTCTATTAGACGCTGGCCTCTGAGAGGCAAGTGTTCACCCGCCACTTGCTGCCTGCTTGATGCAGCTGCTGATCACACATACACAGTACCAAACGTTGCAGGAAGAACAGTATAGCCAAATGATGAGCCTTGGGCAATTCTAGTGATTACATTCACAGATTTGGTACATCATGTACTGCCGTTGGACGGCAGGCGAAGCCATCACGTCCCATCAGTGACACCAGATACCATGCCATTGTCATGTCAACCAGGCACGTCACCACAGATGGGCAGAACCCTGCTGTTACCTTGCACGCCTGTCACAAAAAGGTCCCTAGCACTGCTGCTATCTCGCATGCTGTCACATGCCCCACACATCAGAAATAGTACAGGAAAAGGGTGCAACACAACTCGTGCAGTACATGCTGCGGTCACACTAGCCTAGTAGCTCGCCTGCATGTTGCGCATGCCCCCACTATCAGTATTACTGGTGAACGTGCCAACTGCAGCATATCCATGGCACTGCTGAGCCAACATGCACAGTTTACTTGCAAGGTTGCAAACAAACTGTTCAATCTGGCAGTGCTTGGACACCAGGACTGCGCCGCCACAGCCACTGTATTGAACCAGCGCTTCAACAGCACAGTTGCGCAGGCTCCACAATTGTCAACAATTTGCTGTGCCTCTATAGTTCACGCTGCCGAACAGCACCAGCGGTACCCCTGGAAGACGGACTAGCCGCCATGCAGTTGCTGATGCTCGTAACTTGTTAGTAACATACAACATGTGACAAGACAACTGGACAGGCCACTGGACTGCATCGCTGGACAGCAGCTGCCTGATCCTAAACTGACCACCCAAACAGCAACACACAGCTACGTCAGCAATGCTGGTTGTAGTAGATACATGCATGCGCTAGTACAGACACTATGGACGTGTCATAACACCTGCTGCTGTATGCTACACATGCATGAGGCTCTCAACAAGCAATACAACCGCAGAATATCTTCCCTTGTTGCAGCATTGGACATGCCACAACTAGCCACTAACACGGTGCCCACAGCCAGCGGTATACGATACAGCACAGAAACACGGGTAACCATTTTTGGCGCTGGCTTGCGCAAGACAGCGCATATCAACCTACAAACACTTTCCATACAATGAGCGCAGTGATGCTTCACACAGCAACACACATGATCCGAACACAAGTCCTGCAGCCACACCAAGCCCACAACTCCGCAGTAATGCTGCCCAGTCCATGCAGCACAACCCCGAACCACACAACCTTGCCACAGAGCTGCCACCTTTTACACAGATGGGCGAGATGCAATGCCCACCACGCTGGTGCAGGACACCACATAGCCGCAGCGCAGCATGCCTTGGCACATCGCCAAACACTTTATAAAAGCCTGCAGGTCTGCCTGCCTGCTTACACCTGTGGGCGCGTCTGCACCACGTAGATGTTGCCGTCAGGGTCCACCACTCCCTCAATATCCTGCGCGCTGCCCAGCGCTGCCTCAATGGCGGCTCCCACCTTGCAGATGTCACTCATCACCTGCGGCAGCAGCAGCAGCAGCACAACGCAGCGTTCACAACGAATTTTCCATGTCGCCATGTTCCCACGTCACGAAATAACAATGTGCCATGCATGCCCTGCTGATGTCTCATCCACTGCAACACAATCCCTCAGGCTCAGCGTTGATGTTCCAAACCCTCGTGCGCAGCCCCGCACACGTTCACAGTATGTAACTCTATTTATATGTTACATAACGCTCCTCACCTTGCGCCTGAAGTTGGGATCCTTTGTGATGGGGTCGTCGTTGTAGTCAACGCGCACCAGCTGCGTCTCATCCATTGTGATGGACTCGTACAGCCCTGCACCCGCATAGCCCTCCAGGTCCTCACCGTTGCTGTCAGACCTTTGGAAAGCATACACAGAACACAAAAATGGAGCAGGTTGTGAGTGTTGGGTCAGTGAGTAGTGTTGCGGTCAGTACAGCCCAGCACCCGCGTAGCCCTCCAGGTCTTCACCGTTGCTGTCAGACCTGCAAGCATAGTGACATACACCACACGAGAAGATGGCGCAGGTTGTAAGTGCTGCTTAGTGGGGGTCATCCATGGTGATGGACTTGTACAGCCCGCCACCCGCGTAGCCCTCCAGGTCCTCACCGTTGCTGTCAGACCTGCACAGGGAAAGGGAAGGACACATGCAGCAGGCGGATGTCAGTGGGTGACATTATGACCAGTACAGCCCAGCGCCCGCGTAGCCCTCCAGGTCCTCACCGTTGCTGTCAGACCTGCACAGGGAAATGGAAGGACAGATTGTGAGTGCTGGGTAGTGTTGCGGCCAGTACAGCCCTGCACCTGCATAGCCCTCAGGTCCTCACCATTGCTGTCAGACTTGTGACAAGCATATACAGAACAAAAAAAAGGCGCAGGTTGTGAGTGCTGGGTCAGTGGGGGTCATCACGGCCAGTACAGGCCTGCACCCGCGTAGCCCTCCAAGTCCTCACCGTTGCTGTCAGACCTGTGACAAGCATATACAGAAATGCAACAGGTTGTAAGTGCTGTGTCAGACGGTGTCAGTGTGTCTCATCCATGGTAATGGACTCGTACAGCCCGGCACCTGCATAGCCCTCCAGGTCCTCACCGTTGCTGTCAGACCTGTGACAAGCATATACAGAACAAGAAAATGGCACAGGTTGTGAATGCTGGGTAGTGGTGCGGCCAGTACAGCCCTGCACCCGCATAGCCCTCCAGGTCCTCACCATTGCTGTCAGACCTGCACAGGGAAAGGAAAGGACAAATGCAGCAGACTGTGTCAGTGTGCAGGGTTGGAGTACAGCCCGGCACCCTCCAGGTCCTCACCATTGCTGTCAAACCTGCACAGGGAAAGGGAAGGACGAATGCAGCAGGCAGATGTCAGTGGGTAACGTTGTGACCAGTACAGCCCAGCACCTGCATAACCCTCCAGGTCCTCACCATTGCTGTCAGACCTGCACAGGGAAAGGGAAGGACAAAGGCAGCAGGCAGATATCAGTGTGCAGGGGTTGAGTACAGCCCTGCACCTGCATAGCCCTCCAGGTCCTCACCGTTGCTGTCAGACCTGCACAGAAGAGCAGAGGGGAAGGGAAAGGGAAAGACAAAGGCAGCAGGCAGATGTCAGTGTGCAGGGTTTGAGTACAGGCCTGCACCCGCATAGGCCTCCAAGTCCTCACCGTTGCTGTCAGACCTGTGACAAGCATATACAGAACAAGAAAATGGTGCAGGTTGTGAATGCTGGGTCATTGTGGCCATAACAACCCGGCATGCATGGCCTGAAGGTCCTCACCATTGCTCTAAGATCTGCAAGCAGAACTAAGGGGTTAATGCAGGCAGGAGGGGGTAGCGTCACAAGCAAATGGTGAGAGGGTCGGCCACCGTAACCAGCGCTTGCCTTAGATGAGCTCAACAAACATGCTCTAATGAGAGCGGTGCGTGAGCGGTGCTACCACTGTACTGAACATCCTGCCTGCTGACCGGCTCAACCTGTTGTACATGCACAGGACACCTAGTGCACATTCAGAGCACGCCAGGTGTGCACCTGAAGATGAGGCTCTCCCGCACAAATATGGTACCAAAGGTGTTGGCTTGCATGGTTGGTCACGCAGCTGAAACACCAACAACAAGTTGGTGCATGCATATTGTGCTTACAAGTTCCTTTTCGCGGTTCTGCCAACCAAACATGGTACCAAAGGTGTTAACTGCCGAAGTTCTGTTACGCGCTGTTGCACAGCACGCCAGGGCCGCACCTGAAGATGAGGCTCTCCCGCACGAACATGCCCTCGCTCTTGCTCGCGTAGCTGAGCGTCTCAGGGTGGTCCAGGTTGTCCTTGCGCGCAGCAAACGCGATGCTGCTGCCGGGGACCATGCCGGACACCAGCGACTCGCCCAGGCCCTTCACAAGCTCGCAGAACACCTGCAGGGAGTGAAACACGGAACACAGTCAACTAGCGGGTTTGCAAGTTGAGCCGAGTGGTGTTGTGTTGGTGTTGTTGTGATGTTGTCTGTTGCGACTGCGCAAGTGCTGAAGTTAGGCGAGCAGCAGGTGGCTGTTGATGTTGGGTGTGCCGTTGCTGCTGTTCATCAGTGGTTGTTGTGCCACCAGCCTGTTGCTGCTGGTGCTGCTGGTGGTGGTGGTGCTGCTGCTGCTGCTGTCGCTGCTGCTGCTGTGCACGTCCAGATCGTCGCTTTCCCTTAATTGGTCTATGGTTCCACTCGGTGTTATGTAAATTTAGTAAAGAATCGAGCAATCGCATAGTGCGGTTGCTTCGGCATCGGCTATTCAGATCGTTGAAAGTTGTGGGTTACAAGGCGCGACCACGCACGAATAATGTATGCTATGGTGCGGCAACCACAACGGAGAACACCGCAGGGCACCACAAAGGTCAGCATATGTGTTACAGTCACTAGGGACGGCCCCAAGTGCTGCCACGAATGCCGCTAACAGCAAGGCACAATTATAATATGTCAATTACAAGAGTGTGTAGCGCAGTTTCAAGGCCTTAGAGGCCGTGTTTTTGTATACGCACGAGTGACCGTTAAGGGCCAGGGCCTTGCACACGGGTCTTCATAGGAGGTACCCTGTTCGAGTAGACCCCCCCTTTGCTCAATTCGCCTAAGTTCTCAACTTGCAACCAAGAGTGGCAGAGATGCTAGCTTGAGTGGTGTTGAAATGCAGCGCACTAAACCCGACTTCTCAACAGCTCACAGAACTCCTGCATGGAATGCCAAAGTACACAGTCAAACAACAGTGGCACCGATGCGCCCCTCACTGTCATACCAGCACCACCATGAGCCGGATCCATCAGTGAACCAGTCATCTACAACAAGGATAAGCTAGCTGGCCTTAGCCAAGGTACGAGTCATCATCGTTCATGCAGCGCAGCCTCACCTCATTGGCGTCGATGTTGCTGCACCTGCAGGGAGTGGCACCTGCTGCTCTCCTCTCCATTCTTGCAACTGCATAAGCCTTGAACTGAGCCTATACCAACCAGCCAACCAGTCAGCCACATCCATACAGTGCCCTAATCCGCCTCACCTCATTGGCGTCGTTGTTGCTGGGGTTCTTCGTGTGGATCACAAACGCGTAGCGCGCAGGCACCACTCGCATCACGCACACCGCCATGCGCACGTCATCAGCCTCAATGCCGCACTTGCGTAAGCTGTAGAAGGCCCTGTCGTTATACTTGCTGGCCCACACGCCCTTCAGTGCTTCAATGGCCATGCCCCAGCGCTGCTCGCTCTCAGGCACGGGGATGTTGCTCTCCTTGAGCGCTGCTGCAAGCTGCTGCCGCAGCTCGCCAGGCACCTGCAAGTGCAAGACAAGGCAGTGTGACAGCATTTGGTGAGGTCAATTGATGAAAGCAGACGAGTATCTCTCAGGCACGGGGATGTTGCTCTCCTTGAGTGCAGCTGCCAGCTGCTGCCGCAGCTCGCCAGGCACCTGCGGCAGTGTGACAAGACATGACAGCAAAGCTCGCTGAATGATGCCTTGCATACACCTCATTGAACAAATGGGAGCTATGTTGGCATTGCAATTGTTATCAGTAATTCAGCTGATTGATTGCATACGCTAATCGTGACACCAAAGGTCATTCGATTTAGTCCGGTGCATGCATAACTTCAGGTGCTGATGTGCTGGGTACAGGGTCAGCTATCTGAAACGCCTCTGTCGTATGTCTGCTATTCCTGCTCACCTGACATGCATGGCCAGCTCCCTGCACCTTGCCAGCAGCGCCGTGCGGCTGATGCCACAAGTCTATAGCCACACCCTATAGCTCTCAAGCATCCCTCGGCTTCCAGTCAGAAGCTAGCTGCCCAACTAACAGCTTACCTGGACATGCACCGCTCCCCACATCATCAGCGTCACTGCACAACATCATCAATTCGATATACAAAGATGGAGCACGTAAAATCGCCCAAACACTCACCTGGACCGGCATGGCCAGCTCCCTGCACTTCACCAGCAGCGCCTGCGGGCCCTGCGGCTGGTGCGCACCACCCTATAGCTAACAAACATCCCTCGTCTTGCACTCTGTAGTGAGCTTCAGAATCACTGCTCCCCACATCATCAGCGGCACGGCACAACTTCCCTAAGAGATGCAAAGAAGGAACAATTCACTGGCCTCCTGAAAACCTGCCATTTCTCTGTTTGCTCACCTGGACCTGCATGGCCAGCTCCCTGCACTTCGCCAGCAGCGCCTGAAGTCCCTGCGGCTGGTGCCCACAACCCTATGGCTAGCAAGCATGCCTCGTCTTCCACTCTGAGTGAGCTTCAGAATCACTGCTCCCCACATCACCAGCCACCGCACGACACCATAAAGATTTACAAAGGAGGTACACTCTACTGGCGTCCATCCAGTGTCTTTGACAATCCTGCTCACCTTGACCTGCATGGCCAGCTCCCTGCACTTCGCCAGCAGCGCCTGCGGGCCCTGCGGCTGGTGCCCGTTGCCGTTGCCATTGGTTGGCAGCTGCTGTGGGACGTGGCGCGGCAGCTGCTTCAGCTGCTGCACCAGGCCGCGAAGCTGGTCGCGCACACCGTGGTTCTCAGAGAGCTCGAGCGCCTGCATAGTTGAAAGCAGCATGGACAGCGTCACTTTATGGTCTAGTATATTGTGCAGCTGGTTCGCGCACACCGTGGTTTTCAGACAGCTCCAGCGCCTGCAAGTTAGTGACATACAATTGCAGAAGCAGCAGGGCTTCAGTCTACTTTGCAGTCGGAAGGTTAGTGCCACTGGTGCGCACACCGTAGTTCTCAGGCAGCTCGAGTGCCTGCAAGATAAGGATAGAGAGCGGCACAAGCAGCAGGGATTCAGCAGTATTGGGACCCACTGGGACCTAGGCCAAGACACCACACGCTGGCTCACCTGCTCATAGCTGCCAACAAGCACGGTGGCTGCAGCTGGCAAGCACAAACACGTGAATGATCAAGGCTAGTCACATTGCAGCTTCACCTGCTCAACAAGCAGAAAAACACAAAGTCGGCAAGCTTTCCAGTGAGCCAATCACACTGCAGCCTCACCTGCTCAAAGCTGCTGAAGGGCACGGTGACTGCAGGCGGCAAGCAAAATGATAAATACAACCACACAAATCGAGAGGGCCAGCAGGCCTGCCCCTAGGGGCCAGTCAGCTTGCCTCACCTGCTCAAAGCTGCTGAAGGGCACGGTGACTGCAGCTGGCAGCCTGATCCAGTCTGGGATCTTGCCTCGCAGGTTGGCGATGTTTTTGCTCTTTGCGCCCACCACGCCGTCCTTGAATTCGTTCATGGGCAGCACCCACTTGCCGCACCAGTTGGGGATGTCGATCGTCAGATTCAGCACCTGCAGCGTTACGACAAACAATAGTAACAGTTATGACAAGGAAGCAGCAGCAGTGGCTTGGTCAGCAGACACGCCCATCTCAGCAGCATAAGAGCAAGGAATGAACAGGTATGGAGGGCAGAAGAACAAGCTGGGGATGGTGGGCAATCATTTGCACACGTGCGACAAACACAGGTGGCCAGCAGTGTATGTAAGGACGAGAGGACTCCGACATAACGCTGACGAGTCCTGCATCGCCTCTCGGTCATGTTATAACAGTCACCATAACAGTCATTACAGTTATAACTAGTGCGCTCAGCAAGTGGAGTGTTTTATGTTGTTGCGTTGTTGTTGTGTTGTCGTTGTTGTTGGTCGTTGTTCAGTGGCAGGGTTGAACGCTGCCTATTCCCAACTTGGGCTCCATTGTCCAATATCTATTGTGAACACGCTGAACACGCTGTGACTGCCTACAGCAGCTGTTTCTGTGGCCCTGTGCACCAGCAGGGGCTTCTGCTGCAACAGCACCTGCGGCTGCAGCTGCCAACTCCTGCTGCTGCTGCTGCTGCTCTAGGCCAGACAGCTGCTGCTGGTGTATCTGTGCTCTCCATGCCTGCTGGCGCTGCAGCTGGGCAAACTGCTCTGCATGAAATTGTGCGACCTTTGCAGGGTCCAACACATCTAAGTTGTCTGTTTCACGCAGCAAGTCGAGGAGTTCCTGCCTGTGTGCTGCAGTGGCTTTCGCGCATTCGTCGAAGACGTGTGTAGCACACCTGTCTAGCCTGGATGACAGGCCATAATAACATAATTTGCAGTTTACACGGTTCTTGGATTCCCGTTTGTAAAAACGTGCGATCAGGAAGTGCGTGTTGGGCGGCATGCCCTGTGCTCACGTTTTATAGCATGCACAAGTTCCAGAAACCTAACAGGTTATACTGCCTTAAAAAGGTTTACTATGTGAGCACGGTGCTATCAGAGCATGAGACAAGCCGCCCGTGTGTTATGTAATGGGCTGCCTGAAGTATAAGGCCGGTGCTCGGGCACAATTATGCTGAATGCAAATTACGTGTATGTACCGCACCAATGCGATTGCATGGACGATATGGGCGAAGCCGCCTGAGTGTTACTTTACAGCCTCCACAGACAAGACATCCGATACAGGCTCCAACATGCTCAACGCATTTGTAATGTATTTAGAATGCCAATGCGGTGGCATTCAAGGCTTGAAATGGCCCCAATTCGAACCGCAATTTTCGCCGGGCCGGGAAGCCGCCTGAGTGTTACTTTACAGCGGCTCACAGACAAGACATCCGATACAGGCTCCAACACGCTCAACGCATTTTTAATGTATTTAGAATGCCAATGCGGTGGCATTCAAGGCTTGAAATGGCCCCAATCGGGAGCGCAATTTCCGGGCCGGCCCTTGCAGAGAGCTCCCTATAGATAGGGGGTACCCCCTTCGATTCCATGCCCTGCGCTTTTTGTGCCTTTGCAGAATTCGCCTAAGTCCTCAACTTGCAAATATCCCCACCTGATTGAGGCCCTGCTGGCTCTCCCCTGACAGGATGCCTCCTGTGAATGCGTCAATGGACTGCAGGCTGGGCGACACCCACGTCACCGCACCAGCAGCAGTCGGCTTGAAGCGCAGGTACCTGCAGGCAGCAGCGGTGGTGAAACATATGGTTCAGTTGCAGAGGTGGTGAAAAGTGTTTGGTTTAGTTGCAAGTTGCGTCACTCACTGACAACACGCAGGCGATCGCTGTTTAGTGTGGCATGATCTTTGCTTTGCAGCCTCGCCTGTGAACTGAACACAACTTGACGCACAGGCTGCCGCAGGCAGCAGCAAGACCACACAGTGAAGCAGAAGTCTTAATCAACATACACCCGCAACACATCAAGCTGGATGGTGCACTCACTGTCCGGCTGCGTCCTTGATCTGCTTCAGCGGCTCCTCATCGTGGCAGGTGGCAAACAGTACGTGCATGTTGCGCGCACGCACCGACACGTGGCTCAGCACGTCAGGCGCGTCGGGCGTCAGCAGGCCCACCACGCCCTCAGGGATCTCCTCCTCGCCTGGTAAAGGACATGTAACAACAGCAGGTATGGAGGTGAGCAGGTAGAAGGCGCTCCATGTGCAAGTGACGCAACACCATTCAATCACATGCCACATAACAAGTACCACTGTCAAAGCTGCATGCGTCCGATGCATACACGATGCCCACCTGTCACGTTGTGCACGACCAGCACTGTGGCCTCCTCGTAGACCTTGTCCTGCACCGTTGACAGGTGCTCCACCACCTCCACCAGGCCCATCACCTCATGGGGGCTGATAACCTGCAGGCAAGCGGCAACGAGAAAGGAATTAAGCAGCAGCACCAGCAGTCAGCCACAGCGGACAGCCATATGTCACCTCGTGGGGGCTGATCACCTGCAGCCAAACAACAATTTGAAAAGCAATAGCGTAATGCGACTGGCTACAGCTACTGTTGAGGAAGCAGTTGTGTCCGTGCCGTCATCACAGGCTGCCCAGCAGATGCTTTGTCATAACATACGGTGCATGCTTGTGGATTGCTGGCCACCCTGAAGGACACCAGCTGGTATATAACTCATAAGACAGAGATCCTCTCTCCTACCATGAAACTGTCATCAGATGCATGGCAAAACGCATCGATCACAGATGCAATGCTACACCCATGTTGGCCTTGTTTGTAACCCTCTGCAAAGTTCCGGCCTTGCCCGGGGGGTTTGCCGGCTGGGATGTCCCAGCCCCTCAGCGTGCTCACCTGCCATGCTCCCAGCTCTGCCAGCTGGCGCAGCGTGGGCTCAATCGCGCATCACGTGCTGTTTCACACTCCAAGACAGGGTGACCCCCAGTACAAACCGCCCTTTTCTCATCTGCCATTCTCCCAGTTCTGCCAGCTGGCGTAGCGTGGGCATATGCAGGACGTCTTCCCACTTCCGTGACATCAACATGCACCAAACACCTGAAGAACAAGACCCAAGCCTTGCACCACACACCTGCCATGCTCCTAGCTCTGCCAGCTGGCAGAAAACAGAGAGCCTCCAACCACCAAGCGATCCAACCCCTCAGCCTGCTCACCTGCCATGCTCCCAGCTCAGCCAGCTGGCGAATCAATATGCTGTCAACACACTCCAAGACAGGACGCCCCCCTCCTCCACCACCAATGAACCGCCCCCCACCCACCTGCCATGCTCCCAGCTCTGCCAGCTGGCGCAGCGTGGGCTCAATCGCGCATCAGGCGCTGTTAACACACTCTAAGACAGAGCGCCGCACCCACCCCCACACACAAACCAAACCCCTGCCATGCATGGCCAGCCCCTCGCCATATCCGTGTTGTGCCCCACCCACCTGCCATGCGCCCAGCTCAGCCAGCTGTCGCAGCGTGGGCTCAATCGCGCTGATGACCAGGCTGATGGCAAAGGCAGGCCCACCGCGCACCACCTCCTCTGCAAATATCTCAACAGCCCAGGGATCGCACTTGGCTGCGTTGCCTAGCCCGGTGGAGAAATCGCCGATTGTGTTGACGATGTGATCTGCAGGGGGCGGCAGCAGCAGAGGCAGCAGCAACGGTGGCGGCAGCAGCATGTCAGCAAAGATCTCCACAGCCCAGGGGTCACTTGGCTGAGTTGCCGAGGCCTGTGGAGAACTCGCCGATGGTGTTGACGATGTGATCTGCAGGGGTCGGCAGCAGCAGAGGCAGCAGCAACGGTGGCGGCAGCAGCATGTCAGCAAAGATCTCCACAGCCCAGGGGTCACACTTGGCTGCGTTGCCGAGGCCTGTGGAGAGCTTGCCGATGGTGTTGACAATGTGATCTGCAGGGGCGGCAGCAGCAGCAGCAGCGGTGGCAGCTGCAGCAGCATGTTAGCAGGTTCAATGGGGGGTCACAATTGGCTGCGTTGCCCAAGCCTGTGCAGAACTCGCCGATGGTGTTGACGATGTGATCTGCAGGGGGCAGCAGCAGCAGCAGCAGCAGCGGCGATGGCAGTATGTTGGCAAGTTCAATAGAAGTCAGAGCTTGGCTGCATTGCCCAGCGTTGTGGAGAACTCGCCGATGGCGTTGACGATGTGATATGCGGCAGATTCTGATTGGCAGCACCAGCAGGAGATTTGTCAGCAGGTTGCAGAAGTTGGTGACAGTTGCTGGATCACATGAGCATGCTGCATGGAGGGGAGCCCTTGCTGCTGTTGCTGCTGCGCAGTACCATTGTCTATACACCTAGCAGCTCTGCCAAGAGAGCAACAGCAACACCGCTGGCAGAGGACAATGTTCAGCATGAAAGGCAAAAGCACGCAAAGCAAGCAACAGCAGCGCAGCAGTTCACCCACCTGATGTCTCGCTGAGCAGGCGGCGCACCCTGTTGAGCACAGCAAGGTGATTTGCACTATCCGCCATATGAGGCGCATGCAAACAAGCTCCTAGGCACACAACATTAGCAAATTATAGCAGGAAATCGAACTTGGCGCAGCAGTTCACCCACCTGATGTCTCGCTGAGCAGGCGGCGCACCCTGTTGAGCACAGCAAGGTGATTTGCACTATCCGCCATATGAGGCGCATGCAAACAAGCTCCTAGGCACACAACATTAGCAAATTATAGCAGGAAATCGAACTTGGCGCTGCAGGCCATGCACCTGATGTCTCGCTGAGCAGGCGGCGCACCCTGTTGAGCACAGCAGGGTGTATAGCACTATCCGCGATGTGAGGCACACGCCGAGGCGCACGCAAACAAGCTCCCAAGCACGCAAAGTTGACAAACTACAGCAAACAATTAAACTTGTAGCAGCACTGCAGCAGGCCCCACGCACCTGATGTCTCGCTGAGCAGGCGTCGCACCCTGTTGAGCACGGCCACTGCCTGCAGCGCCTCCTCACGGCTGGGCCGGCCACCGCTGCGCACACTGCCGGGCAGGCTGCTCCAGGCCTGCGTGGATGAAAGGGTTGGGAAGGGAGCAGAAAGCGGCACACATATATCAAGAGTCAGCCGTAGATTGCAAGGATGAATGGAGGGAGGGAGGCATGCCAGTGCTGGGCTGTGGTGTGGTTGACCGAGGCGACCAAGGCAGACATGCATTAGATCATGATCTCAAACGTTAGCGCTGCTAAATGCCAGCTGTCCCTATCGCAGACTTCCAACAACGCCAGACGGTGCTCAAGCAAGAAGCTTTCCATCAAGCAATACTATATATGCTACCCCGCACCTTGAGGCAGTAGCAGGCCTCCTCATGAAACAACTGGCAGACGGCGCTCAAACAACGAGCTACCCATCAAGCAGCACTGCTTCTATCAAATCCTGCTTCTGCTCAGCCGCGCGCACCTTGAGGCAGTAGCAGGCCTCCTCATTGTCTCCCTTGCTCAGGCACAGGTTCTGCAGCAGCGGTGCCATGAACGCAGCAGCGCCAAAGCCTGCGGGGCAGCAAGCACCAACAGCAACATGGCATGAAAATGTGAACAGGCAGGTCCTGGTATTGGCCAGAACAAACCTGTTTGGCTGCAGCAGTTGATACCCCACAACACATAAGTATTAGTTGAAAGTCAATGACATGCCATGCAGGCATGCAAAGACTGGGTCCAAGGCAGGACGTTGGCTTGACCTTGCCCGCCTGCGCAGCTCAATCCGCTCTTTGCTGCACAGCGGATGCTGTTCTCCAGTGCCGCATCATGCAAAACGTCATATACTTGTGGGTCACCCACCTGCGCTGCCGACGCCGCGCTCTGCTGCACCGCGGATGCTGTTCTCCAGCGCCACATCCAAGTACAGCAGGTCCCTGTTGCCCACCAACGCGTGGCTGATCTCTGTACGGGCCTCAACTGCAGCCTCAAGGAATGGTAAGATCTGCGGCGTATTGATGTGGCTTGTGACGTAACCGAGGTAGCCGCGGGCGCCGCCTGGCAGGGAGTTGCCGACGTTAGCTGCTGACGCCTGCAGGTCGGCACCTGCGAATATGAAAGAAGAAAGGCGGATATGAGATGCTTGCTGCCAGCAGATGCAGATAGCCGCGGGCACCTCCTGGCAGCGAGTATCCGACATTGGCTGCAGGCGCCTGCAGGTCGGCACCTGCGAAAATGCAAGAAGAAGGCATATATGAGATGCTTGATACCAGCAGATTTGGCTGGTGACGTAGCCGAGGTAGCCACGGGCACCTCCTGGCAGGGAGTTGCCCACGTTGGCTGCTGACACCTGCAGGTCGGCACCTGCGGGTGGGAAAGGAGCATATGTTTCAGCACACGAACAACGGAAGTGTTTGGGCTAAACCACAGAGCTTTGTGTGCGGCTGATGCGTGCTAGGCTACACTTGCGCATAGGAAGGTGCTTGCTTTCAGCTGATGCAGCCTGAAGGGGGGAGCTAGGGGCTCCGTCACAGGGTAGTTGCTGCATGACACGCAGGGGTCGCATGCTGTTGGGCTCTCCATTGTAATCTGCAGCAGCCCTTAAGGATGCCCAGGTAGTTCCTGAACTCGTGGATGATAGCACAAGCAAAAACCATATGTTGCATGTTACACAAACACAAACATGAAGTACAAACATCCAGCACCAACGCACCTGAGTGCACGGCCTTGAGGATGCCCAGGTAGTTCTCAAATTTGCAAACGACAGCACCAGCAAAAAAGCATGTTGTGTGTTACCCTAACATAGCAAATGCACCTGAGTGCACGGCCTTCAAAATGCCCAGGTAGTTCCTGAACTCGCAAATGATACCACCAGCACCAATGCATGTTACATATAACACAAACACACAGTGCTAAAGCACACGCACCTGAGTGCACAGCCTTGAGGATGCCCAGGTAGTTCCTGAACTAGCGGATGATGCCACCAGCACCACTGCAGATTTCATATCAATCAAACACACACATGAATCACTAACATATAACATAAAGTGTCAAAGGCAAACACACCTGAGTGCACCGCCTTCAGGATGCCCAGGTAGTTCCTGAACTCGCGGATGAGCGCGTCCTTCTTGCCGCTGCCAAACCACTCCGGCTCGCACACAATGGGCCGGTCAAAGCTCTCCAGGCGCTGCCTGCTGATGCCTGCGTCGCTCAGCACACGCCAGTACGCGCCGCGGTCGCCATTCGCCTGCAGGGACACAACACAAGGCAGCGGCAGGCAGCAGGAGGTCGGAAGAGTTGACAGGGGGACAACTGGATGATGAACTGCTGATGCCTGCGTCGCTCAGCACGCGCCAGTGCGCGTTGTTGGCCTGCAGACACGCATCAACACCTCAACAAGCCAAACAGGTACATGCAGCTGTTGCTGCAACCATACACTGCTGCTTGTTGTTGCACATGCTGCAGCAGCTTGACACGCGCAGCAACCTCAATGCATCAGAAGACGGCTCAGCTGCACCCACAGTCAAGCAAATCGCAGTCAAGCAGTTTGCAGTCAGGCAGTTTGCAGTCAAGCAATGTGCAGATCAAGCAATTTGCAGAGCATACGCACCTCCAGGAAGGCCAGGTATGCTGAGCAGATGGGCACGTCGTCTGGCGTGGTGTTGTTGTGCAGCTTCTGGTGCCACTCTTCCATCCAGGTGCCCTTCTTCTCGGGGATGTGGTTCCTGACGCAGCAATGCAACAGCGGCAGCAGCTTTTGGTGAATCCTAAGTCATTCATACAGCAGCAGCTACAGCTCGCAACCTGTACTGTTCTCCTTCTTCTCAGGGATGCAATTGTTGCGGCAAAGGCAGCAGAAGCAAAGCCACATCAACACATGTAGCAGCCGCGCACACCCAACAAACTGAGGTCATGTGGTATCGATGTAATGCAACATGTTGTGGTTTCTCGTGTCTGCTGTGGTCCTTCCTGTCAAGCCCCTTACCTGTGCATTATGTGCAGGATCTCGTCACGGATGCGCTGCCCGTCACCGCCGCGCCCCACGCAGGACAGCATCAGCCGCACCCACTCCTGCGCCTCGCCGGTGGTCCTGGAGTGCGCCTTGGCAATGGCGTGCGTCAGGCGCTCCTGCATTCAAGATTAGGCAAGGTAAAACCAAAATTAGGTGGCAGTTAAATAAGCCATCGCGTGCGTGGTTCCGGAGTGCGCCTTGGCGATGGCGTGCGTCAGGCGCTCCTGCATAATCAGGACGCACACACATGGACCAATGTGAGTGGCAGTTCAACCGCTTCATCATTCACGCTGCCCTGAAGCGCGCAAACCAATATGAGCAGCAGTTGGGCCAACATGAGTGTAGTCCTGGAGTGAGCTTTGTCAATGGCATGCGTCAGGCGCCCCTGCATAACATCAAGACGCACATGAACGATATGAGTGGCATTAGAACAACATTGATGTGATCCTGGAGTGCGCCTTGGCAATGGCGTAACTCAATTGTGCTGTTCTCCACTCCTGTGTGGGCATGCGAACCAACATACACAGGTACATGACACATAGCGTAGCATGAATGCAGCGCCAGAGTACGCATTTAGCACTGGGTGGCCCATGGCTTTGAAAGTGTGGTTTTTCCTCCATCTTGCAGCAGCTTGTGACTCACAGCCAAAGCGGCTGCGAGACGGAGGGGAAATCACATTTCTGCTGAGTATGCACACGGATGGAGCAAGACTAAAGGCGCTCAGCGGCTGCTGTGCACCCGGTGGCGCTCATGGAAACTGATTCGTGCAACGGCATGGCAGTGGTTGCCTGCAGGTGCAGCGCAGAGAAGGCTGCAAGAGACCAAATGGACTAAAGTGCACGCGGTGTGACACACCCCGATGCAGTTGATGCTGGCAGCCTGCTGCAACTGGCAACCCTGTAACATGCAGATGCCAGCAGCAGCTGCAGTGGCCAGTGCATCCACATACACAAACAAACATCTTAGCTGCTCAGGAGGCTGCTGGAAGCTTTACCAACAGCACCTTGAAGGCACGATACACACCAGCCGCCATTATGGGGAATGTGATGGCTGCTGAGTTGGCGGCGGCTGTATGACTCAAGCGCCGGCAGTCAGCAGCCGCCACATCACCCAAAGTGACAAGGTTGTAACACACAGAAACATGAGGCCGCAGCCGCACCTGTGCCGCTGCCAGGCCAGCTGGCGGCTGGTTGAGTAGCGCAGCCACACACACCCCAATCTATAACACAGAAGAGTAACATATCAGCACAAGCGCACCTGTGCCGCTGACAGGATGCGTGGCTGCGTGTTGTAGTTGGCGGCTGGCAGCCACAGACCCAAATCCAACTCACAGAAAAGTAACAAAGTAACACAATCGCACCTGTGCGGCTGACAGGATGCGCGGCTGCGTGTTGTAGTTGCGCTGCCAGGTCAGCTGGCGGCTGGCAGCCACAGACCCAAATCCAACCCACAGAAAAGTAACAAAGTAACAAAATCGCACCTGTGCGGCTGACAGGATGCGCGGCTGCGTGTTGTAGTTGTGCTGCCAGGTCAGCTGGCGGCTGGCTGAGTAGCGCACCCACAGACACAAATGTAACACAGAAAAGTAACAAAGTAACGCAAGCACACCTGTGCTGCTGACAGGTCAGCTGGCGGCTGGCTGAGTAGCATAGTCAGACACAACCCAGATCTAACACACCAGAAAGTAACATATCAACACAATCGCACCTGTGCGGCTGACAGGATGCGCGGCTGCGTGTTGTAGTTGTGCTGCCAGGTCAGCTGGCGGCTGGCAGCCACAGACCCAAATCCAACCCACAGAAAAGTAACAAAGTAACACAATCGCACCTGTGCGGGCGCGGCTGCGTGTTGTAATTGCGCTGCCAGGTCAGCTGGCGGCTGGCTGAGTAGCGCAGTCCCAGACACAAATGTAACACAGAAAAGTAACAAAGTAACGCAAGCACACTTGTGCTGCTGACAGGTCAGCTGGCGGCTGGCTGAGTAGCATAGTCAGACACAACCCAGATCTAACACACCAGAAAGTAACATATCAACACAATCGCACCTGTGCTGCTGACAGGATGCGCGGCTGTGTGTTGTTAGTTGCGCTGCCAGGTCAGCTGGCGGCTGGCTGAGTAGCGCAGCACACAAAAGTGTAACACACGAAGTAACGCAACACAAAGTAACTCATGCACACCTGTGCTGCTGACAGGATGCGTGGCTGCGTGTTGTAGTTGCGCTGCCACGTCAGCTGGCGGCTGGCTGAGTAGCGCAGCCACACGTAGATGTCTGCCATGGCTAGGGCTGTGTCCACCTCAAAGAAGCCATCAAGCACCTGCAGCAGCAGCAGCAGCAGAATGCAGGAAGTGAGAACAGCACAGATTCCGCAGCACTTCGAGGGTAGCAGAGTGTGTGCCTTGGGTGTCTAAGCTGCAATACCAGAAAACAGCAGTCCACCTCAACGAAGCCATCAAGCACCTGCAGCAGCAGCAGCAACAGCAGCAGTGCAATAGTCAGCAAGGCATCATTGCACTGCCACAACAGTGGAGAGGGGAGCATCATGTGCTTTGTGAGTCAAGAGGGGCTCTCACGTGCAGCACACCACAGACAGCAGGAATGGCTGCTGAGCTACTACTTGTTGCCACCCCACCAGCAGTGTACAGACAAGCCGGCTGTTGAACATGCAGCAGGCCTGCCTCTGCAAAAGCTACAGCGCTGGAGGCAAAACAACAGCCGGCAAAAGGTGGACATGCCCCGTACCAGGCTCGAACTGATGACCTTGGCATTATTAGCACCACACTCTAATCAACTGAGCTAACAGGGCTGTTGATGGTGCAGCACAGTTGCCGGTCCCGCTCTTCACTGGCAGGTTGCGTCCATCGCTGCTGCTGCTGCCGCGCCGCATGTCAGGGTGGCTGTGCTGCGTGTTGTGCTCATGCTTCGGGTGTTCGTTGCGACGTAGTCGACTGTGCACACCATTTAACCCCTCTTCTTCTGGCGCGCCGCAGCCGCCAGCCTCACGGCATTCCCTTACGCTCTCTTGAGCCTGCTGGAAGGCTTTGCAGTATAGCTTTGCGGTAGTGCTGCACACAAACGGATGCCAGCTGCACTGCACCAGCAGCATCGCCCCAGCAACAACCAGTGCATTCCCAACATGCCTAATGATAGATGATGAACCCCGCCACGGCCCCATCATGCTGCGGTGACTCATACACAGCGCAGCAGCAGCAGCAGCCGCACCTCGTTGATGATGTCAGCAGCCTTGTGGTAGCGGTGCATCAGCGTCCAGTGGTAGGTGTTGCATTCGTTGTCTACGATGGTGCGCTCCAGGTCATTCTTGAACCTGCGCAGCAGTAGACCAGGCAACAGCGGTAGGACGGTGACAAGTATGTCAGCAGGTGCATGCGAGCTTGCCAATGCAGATATAAACTCAAGGGAATGGGCACATCATGTACCGAGGATGAGGTTGCAACATGCGGCTTTGACGAATTTCCAAGGTATTGTGCTCCATAAGGCAGGATGTTTTGGCGGCTGGTCAGCCTGCCAGCTGCCAAGATTACCCCCACCAAAGGCAGCGATTATCAGCTGAAAGGGATGACAGCAAAACCATGGAAAACTAAGTAGCATATACTGCATCATATGCATGTGCATGCAACCACCCAGGAGCGAACTGGGGACCTTGTGCGTGTGAGGCACACGTGATAACCAACTACACCATGGTTGCTCGTGTCTACAGCATTCAAAACTCCCGTGTTTCACGCACAACGGGCAACTTTCGGCACCGCTGCCGCGCCGCTGCTGCTGCCTGGCCGGCAGCCGACTCTGCAAGCAGGCCTGCCTGGCATTCTCCACATCTACGCTGTCAAGTGACAAATCTTGTGTGTAATCACCAAAGCTTTACTATTGATAAAGGTTTCCAGATGCAGCGCAACACATGTGTGAAGGTCCTGGAACAAACAGTAGGCAGACTGCTGATACGATGGCAGATAAGCTGCCAAACGAATGACGCACGCGCAACCCAAACTAGAAATTACGCAGCCAAAGAATCACAAGCACTATTGTGTCTGTTCAAGCTGCACAAGCGCTCAGCCAAAGACATGAAGCTGAGCTGCAGCAGCGATGCGACTGCTGCAGCACCAGAATATCTCATTTTGCATTTGCTACTTGTACATCTGAAAAAGTGCACATCAAAAGGAAGGAGAAGAAGAGGGATCACATGGTTGCATGTATCGAGTGATGATGACGTCCTCTGTGATGGGCTGTTTTGCCCTATCTTGATGTATGACATCTCTACTTGAGGTCGCGTACATCAAGATCAGGCGAAACAGTCTATCACAAAAGACATCATCACATACTCTGAATGTGGCATACCAGAACAAAGCAAACAGCCCTACACAGAGGATATTATCCCATGACAAATGCAACCACACAGGATCGAACTGGGGACCTTGTGCGTGTGAGGCACATGTGATAACCAACTACACCATGGTTGCTCATGTGCAGCAGGCCAAAACCGCACTGCAAGAGCAGAGCCAGGCGCGAATTGGCAGCAGTGCTGCGCGCCGCTGCGACAGCCTGGCCCTCTGCTCATTTCCCCCTTGTCTGCTGCCTCAGGCCGGTGATCTGACCTTTGTTGAGAACGGCGGATAGAGATGTGCGGAAGAGCGCACACCGGAGAAGGCGTCTGGTGCGCTGGGGATGTATATCCCTTGTTGGCTTGAGTCTAAACAGGCCCCTGTACAATCCACCCAATCTTCATCTTCTGACCTTTGTTGGCCAGCTTTGTCCTGTTGAGTTCAGCCCGCCCACTATACTGCACCAAGTATGGTTTGCTGTCACCGGCACTGTTTTAGAATAGTTTCTGCTACATGTCCCAATAGAATCTACACTGCGTGTTGTGAGTCTGACGGTTCTGCCAGCAGAGCCACATGTCATGTCTCACACACAGAGGCTTTCTCGGGGTGGGCCTCCTTTGGGTGACAGCCTGTTTCCGCTGAACTTCTAGCAGCCCTCTTTTGTTTTCGGGTGTTCGTTGTGACGTAGTTGCCTGTGCACACCATGTAACCCCTCTTCTCTTCTCTCTTGCGCGCCGCTGCTGCTGTGAGAGCAGCAGCCCGACGCTGCAGGAAACAGCCACAGCTGTGCCCTCTTTTGTTTTCGGGTGTTGGTTGCGACATAGTCGCCTGTGCACACCATATAACCCCTCTGTACACTTCTTCTTCACAGCTGTGCAGCTGCCCAGCGTGCAACCCAGGCGGCAGCATTTCTTCTTCTTCAGGCGGCAGCAGGCTCGAAAGACACAAGATCCAGTCTATACCTAGAATACTTTTTCTAACCTGGCCATGGCACCTGCTGTTCGCAGCTCCTCACCACACCGGTGCTTTTGATACCTGGATGACCCGCAGTCGTACAGCGCTGACAAGTCTGAATTCCGCAAAGTTGTCATCCATTGCACAATATCAAGGCAGCAGACGCCATGGCTAGGTGAGGCAGAGCACTGCTCTTAGACAGTGTACACTCCGTCACCTGGCCATGGTGTCTGCTGTCTGTGCAGGTCCTGGTCACAAAGGTGCAACCAAATCACCGACTGTCTAATCAAGCCTGAAACCCAAGCGCAGTCGTGTAACAGTCAGTCATGCGAGGATGCAGCTCCTGCCTTGCCTGGCCATGGTGTCTGCTGCCTGCAGGTCCTCCGCCACACCAATGCCACTAACACCTGGACGAACCCCAGTCTTACAGCGCGCTGACCACTCTGACCACTCTGAAGTGTGATTCAAACCCATCTCAACTTATAGAAAAAAACATCCCGAAGGAGCATCGCTGCTGCCTCACCGTGCCATGGGGTCTGCCGCCTGCAGGTCCTCGCCAACGTGCCACCAAAACTTCAATGGCTAACACATCACCAATATGTTATCTGATCAAACATGGCACACAAGTACAAACACAAAAGAAGAGTGGCCTGCCTCACCGTGCCATGGGGTCTGCAGCCTGCAGGTCCTCGCCGCGCTTGGTGGGGATGGGGATGAAGAAGTTGCCGTTGGCGTCACGGTACCAGCGCGTCTGGTCGGCACTGCGGCAGCAACAATTCAGCAAACAGCAAAGCAGACCATTGCAGTTAGAGCGGATGAGTATGTGGTGCGCATGATGTATCAAGCCTTATAGCTAACTTCACGGTACCAGCGCAACTGGTCGACGCTGCGGCACAGCAACAGCACACAGCACAGATGTTATGTGTAAACACTGCCACATCATGCAGCCACCTGCTCTCCACTAAACCGACTGTGTCTAACAACCACGTCCAGCCCACCAACTACTTCAAAGCAGCGCTTTCATCCCCCAGACCCAAGCTTCTCTGTCACAAAACCGCGTACCTGCGCAGCACAAAGGTGATGCCTCCCACATCCTGCTGCCCCGCAGGAATCGTCAGCGCAAGCCGCTGCAGCGGCACCTTGGCCCCCGCGATCTCCACGTCACACTCCTCCTCTGATCCGTTAACAGCGCGTCCAGCCCACCAACATTAATTTCAAGTTTTCAAATCAAAACAAAAATCTTTGGCGACCCAGACCCACAAAGGCCCATCTGCCGTGCGGACGTACCTGCGCAGCACAAAGGTGATGCCTCCCACGCCCTGCTGCCCCGCAGGGATCGTCAGCACCAGCCGCTGCAGCGGCACCTTGGCCCCCGCGACCTCCACGTCACACTCCTCTTCTCCGGAACAGTCCTGGAAGTCCGTCTCGCAGGCAGTGCCGCCCTCAAGGACGATGGTGTTGTCAGGGCGCAGGTCTTCAGGAGCGCGGCGCCAGTCTCGAGAGCCTGGAGAGAGGCAAGCAAGCAAGCAAATAGTGAGCATGATGTTGGCCGAAGGTGTCAACAGGCAGTGCCACTTTCCAGCACGGTGGTGTTGTCGGGGCGCAGGTCTTCAGGTGCGCGGCGCCAGTCACGCGAGCCTGCAAATACAACAAGAAGCAACGACATGCATGCAGAGTAGGGTCAAAAGGCAGCTGAGCGAGGGTTTGCAGGCAGTGCCGCCCTCCAACACGATGATGTTGTCGAGGCGCAGGTCCTCGGGAGCGCGGCGCCAGTCACGCGAGCCTGTGGATATACAGCAAGCAATGGCATGCATGGTTAAGAGTAGGGTCAACATGCAGCTCTTCTTCTTCTTCTTCTCAACATGCAGCTGAGCAAGGGCTTGCAGGCAGTGCTGCCCTCAAGCACGATGGTGTTGTCTGGTCGCAGGTCTTCCGGTGCGCGGCGCCAGCCGCGCGAGCCTATGGATGCAACAGGAAGCACAGGCATGTACGGGGATGGAAGTAGGGTCAACAAACAGCTGAGCGAGGGATGGTGTTGTCCGGGCGCAGGTCTTTGGGTGCGGGGCGCCAGTCACGCGAGCCTGAAGAAAGGCAAGCAAACAAGCAAACAGTGTGCATGATGTTTAGCCGGGGGTGTAAAAGGCAGTGCCGCCCTCCAGCACGATGGTGTTGTCGGGGCGCAGATCTTCGGGGGCGCGGCGCCAGTCACGCGAGCCTGTGGATACAACAGGAAGCAAAGGCATGCATAATCAATTTAGGGTCAGCAGGCAGTGCCGCCCTCTAGCATGATGGTGTTGTCGGGGCGCAGATCTACCGGTGCGCGGCGCCAGTCACGCGAACCTGACAGAAGCAAGCAAGCGTGCATAACAGAGTGCATGATGTTGGGTGGAGGTATCGAATGCCGTGTTGTCGGGGCGCAGGTCTTCAGGGGCGCGGCGTCGGTCACGCGAGCCTGTGGACACAACATGAGCATGCAGTCGCAGGAGCTCAGCAACGGCCTCATCTCACCAGCCCTGCTGACTCCCCAGTGCAGCAGCAGCAGCAGCCAGAGCCTGCAGCTGATATGAGCTGCAACAAACACACAATCGACACAACACGCTGAAGCAGCAGCATCCTCACCTGCCCTGCTGACTCCCCAGCGCCGCAGCAACATCAACAGCAAACAGCTGGTATACGCTGCAACAAAGACACAACTGTTTGTCTGAATCTGAATGTCTGAAACAACGCACAGCAGCAGCAGCGCCAGCCTCACCTGCCCTGCTTACTCCCCAGTGCAGCACCAGCTCGTTGGCGTTGTCGGTGATCAGCGTGATGTGTGTGGGGCCCTCCAGGCCTTCAGGCTGCTTCACCACAGCAAACAGCTCACTCTTGCTGCGGGGCAAAAAAGAGAAGCAATAGACGGCAGCAACGCAAGTGAGTTGTGAAAATCTTTGATCCACCAAGCAAGGACAGCAGGACTCCTGGGTGGAACGCCCAGAATCGGAGAGTCAGAAATAAGCAGCAGCAAGCATTGCAGAGGCGCTGGCGCCATACAAGAACTTCAGAGGTTGATGACGGGTCAGTGCAGTGCACTGGGTGCTGCCTCAATGCCCAAGCAACAGCCTGCTTGATCAACATCGACCTGGATGCATGTGGTGTACCACCTTCACAGACGTACACGCGACCGCGAACTGCCACCAACTGCCCCCCCCCCCCGCGCGCCGCTCTGGCTTAGCCAACATCATCTTGCATGTTCATGGTTCACCAGATACACCGCCGCACTTCAGAACCGCAAACCATCTCACCTGCCCAGCTGGTACACGCGGCGCCACTTGGTCGCGGAGTCCACGGCTGCCTGCTGCACCAAAAAGTCCAGCGGCTTCTCCTGGCGTGAGCGCTTGTCCTGAGACAGGTCCGGGGCCTCTGACTTCTGCATATTGTTAAATATATGTTGAAGCAGAGGCATGTGCAGACGGATCAGTGGTGCGCGCAGATCAGCAGTGGCTGAGGAGACATGGCCGTAGGTGGTTGCTGTAAGCCTACGACACAGTGCGGATTTGCTAATCACTTGGGTGCTGTGCAGGACATGCTGCTCGTTGCTGGCTCAAAATGCACAACCCGGCTGGTCCACCAAGCTGAGCTATTGACTGGCACAACATGCTCTTCTGCTGCTCCTGCTGCTGCTGCTGTCGCTGTCGCTGCCTCTCCGCACCTTGATCAGGTTGAGTGGGTCGCGCTTGACCTCCCCCCCCCCAATCATGGACATGCCCAAAGCACAAGATGAGCTAATGACTGGCGCACCATGCTAGTGTGCTGCCCCTTGCTGTTGTCCCTGCCTATCTGCACCTTGATCAGGTTGAGTGGGTCGCGCTTGACCTCCCCTCTGATCATGGACATGCCCAAAGCACAAGATGAGCTACGCAATGGCACAACATGCTGGGCTGCTGCTCCTTATAGCTGCTCCTTGCTGCTGCTCCTTGCTGCTGCTGCTGCTGCTGCTGCTTTTGCTGCCTCTCCGCACCTTGATGAGATTGAGCGGGTCGCGCTTGACCTCCCCACCGATCATGGACTGCCCCACCTCCACCTTTGGCGCAGGGGGAGGAGACGCAGGCCGCGGCGCCTCCTTGACCTGAGCAGTGCGGCAGTGCACGCAGAAGCAGCAGTAAGTGTGCAAGAATACGTGCTGGGGGCATTGAGCATTCAGTATTGAATGGGGGAGGCGACGCAGGCCGCAGGAGGCGACGCACGCCGCGGCGTCTGCTTCACCTGAGCAGTGCGGCAGTGCACGCAGCAGCAGCAGCAGCAGCAGCAGCAGTAGACAGCAGACAGCAGCAGCAGTACCGGTACTGAGTGCATGGACAAGGGAGGAATGCACGGCTGCAGGCCGCTGCGCCTCCTTCACCTGAGCAGTTGTGAAGCAGCAGCAGCAGCAGCAGCAGCAGGAGTGATTGTGCAACGATACGTGCTAGGCATGGGGGGCAGGGGGAGGAGACGCAGGCCGCGGTGCCTCCTTCACCTGAGCAGTGCGGCATGGGTGTTTGCAGCAGCAGCAGCACTCAGTGTATGGAAGCTGGGAGGAACGCACGCCTGCGCACCTCCATGACCTGAAGATCATGAAATAAGAGGCAGCGCACGTGTAAACATGCCGTGACTTCTGCTTCAGCAGCAGTGTGCAGCCATGACATGTTTTGCACCAGGACGTGTTTAGACAGCAGGTGCAAGCATACTTGCCAGCTCATACTGAGCAGCAGTAGCAACGCTTTGAGCATCTGCATTGCTCTGGCTGTAGCACAACATCACAACCAACCAACAGCAGGCATAAGCACTGCTAGCTACAGCCAGCAACCATTTATCCTACCTTGGCCTGCGCCTGCTGCTGCTGCTGCTGCTCTTGCTTCTGCCGCTGCTCCTTGGCCACCTGCTGCTTGTTGAACTCCTTGCCGGGGTTCTTCAGCCGCCACTCAATCTCGTCCAAGGTTTGCCCGGCACGCAGCTTGGCCTCAATCTCCTTGCGCGCACCAGAACCAAAGTCCGCACCCTGCAGCACGACAGCATCACGTGATTACGTCAGTGATGCCTAAGGTCAACGCATCGCGCGGCAGGCATGTCTGGTTTATGTTGCGTCAGCTCAAGCGACAAACTTGGCCGTGTGCGTGCGGCAAGAACAGTGGCTGTTATATCCTCCATGGATGCAGCAGCTCATCGGCCAAGCTACAGCTGCAGCAGTAAGCAAACAAGCACATTAAATCGTATGTCCTAACACCACCTTAGCGTACAACCAGCAACCAAGCAGATGCTCACCTGCGGCTTGCCGGCCTGCTCCCACATCACCAGCAACCAAGCGAACACACATACCTCCCTGTGTCACTAACCGCTCATACCTCCCTGTGCGCACCTGTGGCTTGCCGGCCTGCTCCCACATCACATCAGCCTAGCTACAGCTGCAGCAGCAGGCAAAGAAGCCCACTCAAAAGCTCACCAACAGCACCTCCCTATGCGCACCTGCAGCTTGCCGGCCTGCTCCCACATCACCAGCAACCAAGCAAATACACACCTCCCTGTGTCACTAGCCTCTCATATCTCTCTGTGCGCACCTGTGGCTTGCCGGCCTGCTCCCACATCACGAAGGCCTGCACCGCCACCAAGCTGTCTGGGATGATGACGGGGATGTCTGCGTCAGGGCCGATGCGCGACTGCACAGGCGCCTGCAGACAAAAGACCGCAAGAAGTAACGACAGTTCAATGAATAAGCGCAAAGTGATGATGACAGGGATGTCTGCGTCAGGCCCGATGCGCGACTGCACAGGCGCCTGCAGACAGGACAGCACAGGATGCAGAAATACAAAGCTCAGAAGCACAGGTGATTAATGAAGAATGATGATGACGGGGAAGTCCGCGTCAGGGCCGATGTGTGACTGCACAGGCGCCTGCAGACAGGAGGGCGCAGGATGCAAAAATTTAAAAAGCTCAGAAGCGCAGATGATCATAAAGGAATGATGATGACAAGGATGTCTGCATAAGGCCCGATGCGCGACTGCAACGGCGCCTGCAAGTATGAGCAGTACACGGGATGCAGGTTAAACATCAACACTGCGGGCTAAACGCAGATATAGTCGATATAGTTGGTGTCCACCACAACTGCTGCAGGCACCTGTGACCAACCACTGGCTGCACACGTCTGGAAACCAAGCAGCATGCAGCTACTACCAGCCTCAACAGCACCAGGGGGTGCATGATGGCGCATGTGCTGCCTTTGCTTGCATCAAGCTTGTCAAATATCGCACCTGCATGATGGAGTCCAGCGCGTTGAGCCCCAGCATGGGGTCGATCACCTCCATGCGGTAATTGCTGTACATCAGCTTGCCGTCCGCAACGCGCTGCAGCTCCTCCAGCGGCCTGCAGGACAGCGCAAAGGCACAGCGGAGCGCACAAGTAGGCTACACTTCTGCAGCTAGCAATAAGCGTGTGCAAGCATCCATTGCCGGCAACCCGCGCTGCAGCTCCTCCAGCGGCCTGCAGGACACAGCAAAGCACAGCAAAGCGCACATTCAGACTCCGCTTCTGCAGCGCTTCTGCACCTGACAATCAAATGCAGCTGAAGCGCTGATGTGCCAATCAAGCAACGCGCTGCAGCTCCTCCAGCGGCCTGCAGGACACAGCAAAGCACAGCAAAGCGCACGTTTAGACTTGGGTTCTGCAGCGCTTCTGCACCTGACAATAGAGCGCACGTGCAACGCTGATGTGCCAAGCAAGCAACGCGCTGCAGCTCCTCCAGGGGCCTGCAGAACAAAGCAAAACACAGCGCAGCGCATGTTTTTGTGTTTGCTTCTGCAGCTGGCAAGCAAGTGCAGCTGCACGTGGACGTTTGCAATCAGGCAGAGAGCACACAGCCGACATTGAACAACAGTATGGTGATGGCTGGCGCTGCCGAAAGCATGCATGATGTGTATTGAATGCTCAGGCAAAGCAACACAGTATTGCCTGAGCATTCTATGCACACATCATGCATGCTTTCGGCGGCGCCAGCCATCACCATTCATTAGAATACTGTTGCAAGCAACGTTGCTTTGCAACACACTTCTTGCTTGAGCATGATATACGCATCACGCATGCTTTCAGCGGGGCCAGCTGTCCTCATTCATTCAAAAACTGTTACATAACAAGTTACCTGCCGGCCTCCAGCAGCTGGCTCATCTCAGCCACTGCAGCCTCATACTCCATGTCTGCCTGCTCCTCACTCCTGTGAGGCCTGCCTGCATGGTCCCAACGGATCCACGCCCACGTATCGCACAGCGCCTGAGGTAGCTTGGCCTTGTCTGCTGCTTTGGGGGCACCTGGTGCTGCTGGCTCCTTGTTGGGGCGCAGCTGCACGGCAAAGTTGGAGCCCAGGTGGTCCCACCTGCAGGCGCGACGAAGCAACGAGCTGGTTGGTCCATGCAGCTCGATTGATGTACAGTATATGGGCCGATCAACGGGTTGGTGGTGCAGCTTGGCGGGCATACCGAAGTGACCACATGTATGAGCAGTTGGTATGACCAGGCATTAATAAAGAACCACTGTTGGCTTGCAACGACCCGCAGCCCAACCCCCTGAACATCAGCTTGCAGGACGCACATATCAGGATTCCAGACACTTCACTCAGCAACAGCCCTGCCAATAGGTCGCCTACAAAGAAGACTCTGTTCATTCTCATTAAAATTGCGTATCATATGCTGCTGTGGGCTCTCACCATGTGTTGGTGGCCTCATCTTTGAGCACAAAGTTGATGATGTCGGACGCCTCGTCGCCTTCAAGCCGGATGCGCACGGAGCCGTTCCTGCAAGCAAGCAGAGGCACACACACAGCAGGGTGCAGGTTATAGGGCAGGGTCACTGGCCATGTTGCCAGCGGCTCAGACGCTGTACATGCCGAATGCGCACAGAGCCGTTCCTGCAAGCAGCAACAGGCCACATAAGCACTCACACTAGTAGGTCAGGCTGACACCGCTCACTTTAATACACCTGCGCCGCACAGTGGGCCAGGCTTGCAGAACAGGCAGATGCCAAAGCAGACAGGCAGATGCAAAAGCAAACAGGCACAACATCAATAATAGCTGCGTCCAAGCTGCTGATATGGTGCCTTGGCCTCCAATACGACAACCACCATGTGTACACTGCACCACGGCACCAGTGAGAAGCCCACATGAATGGTAGACGCAACAAATATAGCTACGAGCTGCTGCCGCCCGCATGGGGACTTGCGAACTCTACTGCTGCTATGTCTGCCATCTCAACCTGCACCCCGCTAGTACCATACATCTGGGCCTGTTGCAAAGCCGAGGGGTGGCACGTGATACATCTGAGGCCGTATCTGACATGGGCTCATTTGTGTTGTCGTACAGCTTGATCTCGAAATCAAGATGTACGCCAACACGATTGAGCCCTTCCTGTGCCCACTGCAGTGTTACACACACCTGATGCAGGGATGCTTCCGGCATTGCTGCATGCAGCACACCCCCTACACCACCCCCTTGCCTCTTCTAGCAACACCACCGCTAAGCGCGCCCTCGCTATCGTGCACCCTGCCCTGTGCAGCTCATGCTGCAGCTCATGCGTACCTGAAAGGCGTCTGCAGAGCCCTGTCTTTGTACTGCTGAGTGCCTTCTGGCCTGCAATCGCCGCCTGGCAGGCGCCAGCCACCCTTATAGTTCCTGCCGCCCTCAACTCCCCAGTGCAGCAGCAACCTGCCTGCCTCAAGATCTGTTTTCATATCAATGATTTGGTCGCTGCCGTCATGGCTGACAGTGATCTGCAAGCGCCAAACAGCAGGTGGAACAGCAGCAGCAGTGGGGTTGAGCAGGAGGGGGTGGTGGCGGCTGCAGAGTGGTTGTGCAAGGAAACGCACAACGAATGCAAGGAAACGCGAAAAGCGGTTGCACATGGATGAGGGCTGCATTGCATGCATTCGCTCCATTGCTTGCCGTATCACTTGGTGCATTCCAGGTGCAGCAGCCGCTTGTGTGCATTAGTGCTGCACATTCCTGGCGACTGCTGTTACCATGGTACTTTGTCAGTTACATGAACACATGCCACTGAGCCGTGCTGCTGCAGATGATGCCTGTCATTACCAGGCTGTTGCTGTACGTGTGCTGCCAGCATGCCTGTAGCTCTGCAGCAGCTGCGATAACATGCGTGATACATACAATCAGCACATGAAGCGCCCTGTTGCCGCAGTGCTGCGTCTATGCCCTGCGTGAGCCACACCTTGATTTTGGACCCCTTGGGCAGGTCAAAGGTCTGCTCATCCACCTTCTTCAGCGGCCGCTCCGTCGCAGCAACAGCCTGCACCTGCACGCTGTTCCTGCGACCAGCTGCTGCTGATAGCCCTGCATGCAGCGAAGATCACGGGGTTAGCCCAAGGTAAGCCTTGACCGATGAGGGCCCAGGCAGTTGCTGCTCCCAAGCCATCTCAGCCATGCTAGGGAGCCAGAGCAGCACCAAACCTGTCCGGCACATGCGTAGAATGATATTCAGCGGTACAGGCACCCCGATCACGCACCATGGCGACCGCAGAGCAAGCTGCGTCCGGTGTTTGCGGGTGAAGCCAGTGGCCTAGCTGCTGGCCTAACCCTTCCTGCATCCGGCCTGCAGAAAACAACAGTCCAACAGCGTGAGGTTGAGGCGATCTGGCAGCCATCAACGGGCCCTGCTGCCGTGAGCAGGTGCTTCGCTTCTGTCGCTGTACCTGTGCACACTGAAAGCAGGGAGTCCGCCTTTGCCATTCCGACAGGCGAGGGCCTCTTCGGCCCTCCCTGCAAGTAGCTGCATCTGCTCTTAAGCAGAACTGAAGTGCTGCCGAATGAACGTGAGAGAGACACTGTGCACATGCAACGCTTTCACTCGTGTTCTACAGTCGATCCTTACAAAACAAGCTTGAATGAGACTGCTGGAAGCGTGCGTTGGCCCACCCTGGAGGACGTCAAACATCGTGTCAAGGGTTTGGTCGAGTCCACAACCCCAGAGGCTGATACGGTTCGTTGGACGGTGCAAACGGCTACTTGTTTGTTCGAAGGTTGTCTTGAATGCTGTATCGTTCATCAAGGGTGGCGACATTGCGCGTAGGCTGCACCTGTCGGTTGGTATGCTGGCTGCCCACCACTGCTGCACAGCATGCATTTGCTGCTCACACCTGCTCATCGCGTGCACTGGCGCCAGAGCATGCCTTATCGCAGCAAAACGGTACGTATCGAACGATTGACTTACACACCATGACTAGCGCCACATCCCTTGGGGAGTTGTTTGGGCTGCTGCTGCCTGGTGGCTGATAGCACTCAAAGCAGCCTGTCAACAAACAGCACAGCCTGCCAGCTGCACGCCTGGAACAAAACCCGTCTTTCAACGATGACACAAACAGAGGGAACATGCAACACACACCAGACATGACCATGGACGCATCGCAGCGCCACAGCATGTCTCCAACTGGTCAACCGCCACTTGCAGGACAAGTAGCGGCCTGCACAACTCCACCCCACCAACGCCCTACAGCTGCTGCTGCATGCAGCAGCAGCACTACTGCTGGGCATGCCTATTATTGACAGCCTGTTTAGGCATTGTAGGGCTCCTCCCGTACGTCCAGCAGCTGCTCTACGGTTTCTGTTGTCATGCTGTACTCCTTTTCCTTAGCAGCATCGCCGTAGGTGGCCTCATAGAACAACCGCGTCTGCTGGATGTACTCGACGCGAGCAGCAGCTGCAGCGTCCCACTCCTCCTGCTGCTTCTGGCGCTCCTGCAGCACGTCTGCATCAGCCTGCAGGAACAGCACATGTGCGGCACACAGATGCGACAGCACACCAACAAACCGCACGCGCAGCGAACCTGATCAGCACATCACAGAAAAAGTCTACTGGTGATGCAACTTGAGAGGCTGCAGGTGAGAGAACAGGCGTGGAGTAACAAAAGTAGCACTCACAACGCACATGTACAAGCAGCGTTGATGCTATGGCTTAATGGGTAACATGATGATGATGATGATGTACAAGCAGCACATGCCCCTGCATTCAGCAGCACATGCAGCAGCGCCTCGTCTCCATAGTGCATGCCGTACACAGCAGATCACCCACACCCTCACAAACACAATACTCAATCCAAACGCATCATCAAGCAGCACACACCTGCAGCAGCAGCGCCTCATCCTCCTCGTCCTAGTGCCTGCTGTACACGTATGCACAGCAGATCACAGACACCCTAACTAAAGCCACAAACCACACTCCAAACGCATCAGTTAACAGCACGCACCTGCAGCAGCAGGGCCTCGTACCTATCAGCGCATGCCGCACACTGAGCACAAACACTCCAGCAAACCAAACTCATCGCAAAGGCAAACCAAACCGCGCGCACCTGCAGCAGCAGCGCCTCGTCCTCCTCGTCGTAGCGTCTGCTGTACACTGATGCACAGCACCGCACAGACACCCCAACACCACAAACCCCATTCCGCACGCATCAGGAAGCAGCACGCACCTGCAGCAGCAGCGCCTCGTCTGCATAGCAAAGCAAACAGTACACTGATGCACAGCACGTCACAGACGCTGTAGCTAGCGCCACAGACCATATTCAGAACGCATCAGTATTCAAAAAGCATCAGTAAACCGCACACACCTGCAGCAGCAGCGCCTCGTCCTCCTCGTCGTAGCGCCTGCTGTACTCCTTGAGGTTCTTGCGGATCTCCTCCTCCTTCTCACGCGGCAGCAGGCTGGGCACGCGCGGGCGCCAGCTCAGCTGGCCAAAGCGGTCGCGCGGCATGCTGCAAGAAGGGAACAGTGAGGCAGAAACACAGAATGGGCAACGGTCAGAGACGGACAGCAGCAGGCTGAGCGGACTCCAGCTCAGCTGGCCAAAGCGGTTGCGCGGCATGCTGCGGGGAGCGAAACAGCAGCAGGTGGATTACAGAATGGGTTATTACTGTCAGAAACAGCTAAAAGTCAGAGACAGACGACTGAACGCTGAGCGGGCGCCAGCTCAGCTGGCCAAAGCGGTCGCGCGGCATATGCTGCGGGGAGCGAAACAGCAGCAGGTGGATTACAGAATGGGTTATTACTGTCAGAAACAGCTAAAAGTCAGAAACAGACGACTGAACGCTGAGCGGGCGCCAGCTCAGCTGGCCAAAGCGGTCGCGCGGCATATGCTGCGGGGAGCGAAACAGCAGCAGGTGGATTACAGAATGGGTTATTACTGTCAGAAACAGCTAAAAGTCAGAAACAGACGACTGAACGCTGAGCGGGCGCCAGCTCAGCTGGCCAAAGCGGTCGCGCGGCATGCTGCGGGGAGAGAGCAGGGGCAGAATGTTTGACAGTTAGGAGACGACAGCACGTTGAGCAGACGCCAGCTCGGCTGGCAAAAGCTGTCACCCGGCATGCTGCGGGAGCAGAATTAAAGTGTTGCATGCAAGAGGCAGCCAGCCAGACAAGTAATTGCCGCCGATTGATGGTGTGCAGGACAATCAGCACATATAGTGCAAGCGTGTCAGGCGGATGAGAAAGACGTACTTGCAGCTGCCACAGCCTAGTACTAGCACTCACTGCAGACTAGCCCTGCGGCCAACACGCTTGCCCATACGGCAGCAGCAACAACAGCAGCAGCAGCTCACCCCGGCAGCCCAGCAGTCGCAGCACACCACCGCTCTCGTATGCCCCGGCGCTGCTGGATGCCGACAGCCATACCGACAGCTGAGGGCTGGACACGCGGCAAACCTAAAGGAATATCACCATGTCCAACCCTCAGCTCTCGGTATGGCTGTCAGCACTAGCAAGGGGGGCATGCAAGAGTGATGATGTGCTGCAACTGCTGGACATCAACAGCAGCAGCCATGCAATCACTTGTACAGCGATGCCGATGCCGACAGCTATACCACCAGCTGAGACTACAACATGGTGACATACAGGCATGCGACTACAACCAACCACTCACTTGTACAGCAGCTTGCCGTTGAAGCTCCACATGTTGAAGCCGTTCTCCATCTGGTGTATGCTGGTCACGCTGCTAGCCACGTAGCGGCCAGTGGGGTCCCACTCCACATCTGGCAGCAGCAGCAGCATAGCAAGCATGTCAGAGAAGTAGACATAGTTGGACACTGGCCGCACTGTCCAGCAGCAGAGAGGCAAAAGGTTCAAGCACCCAGGCACCTGTCTGGCTGGCAGGTTCAGCTACCACAGCGACGCCACCACCAACCAAGTTGTTCATCTAGCATGTTCGGCCACCATGTTTACCACAAACACCTGCCAATCCATCGAGTCAACTGCCTGCAAGCTTTGCCGCCGCGGCAGGGCCTGTGGCCATGAAGTGCTCTGCTGCAGCCAGCACCTTGAACGTCAAACCAGACGGATGTTGAGCAGTGACAGCCAGTCAGCACATACCTCAGAAAAAGACGCACCTGTGGCCATGGAGTGCCCTGCTGCGGCCAGCACCTCCGACGTCAAACCAGAACACCCAAATCAAAGCACAACAAGCCGCACCCGTGGCCATGAAGTGCTCTGCTGCGGCCAGCACCTCCAACGTCAAACCAGAACACCCAAATCAAAGCACAACAAGCCGCACCTGTTGCCATGAAGTGCTCTGCTGCTGCCAGCACCTCGAACTCGTCCACGTTGAAGAACTCCAGCTGCCCGTTGAGCGCCTTGAGCCCCGACAGCACGATGTTGTGGCCCATGGGCGACCAGTGGATGCCGTTGCAGGCCTTGTTCGCCAGCGTGCCTGCAGCACATACGGAAGCAGGGAAGCACACGCTTAAGCATAAGCATCAGCATGCAGGCTCAATGGATGGGGTTGAATGATTACCAGACAGCCAGACATAACAGGAGGAACAGCAGCTGCAGCAGTTGCAGCCAACAGATTGATTGTCGGTGCTGCACCAGCAGCATCAGCAGCGCAGAAACGTGTCCTGCGCGATGAGGTCTGCACCCTCCCATCCCAGCTTGCCCTCCTCGTCCTTGATGTGCATCAGGACAATTCACACACTTGACAAGAGTCTGCAGTCCCCCTCACCGAGGTGCTTCACTCCCAGCTTGCCCTTCTCATCTGCTCATGTGCACCAGGACACCAGACATGAGGTCTGCAGTTGAAGTTCGAGGCTCAAGTTCAAGGTGAAAGCACACACCCGTAACACAGATAGAATACATTACACCTTCAGAACCCCACTCACCGAGGTGCTTCACTCCCAGCTTGCCCTTCTCATCCTTCATGCTGTAGAAGGACACGTTGGGGCGCGCAGTGTCGCCGTGCACGATGGCGAAGCGGTGGCCCTTGGGCTCCCACGCAAATGACAGCACCTTGTCACTCTTGTTGGGCAGCTCCAGCACCTGCAGAGATAAGAGTGACATGAATATGCAGCAGTATGAGGGCAGTGGATAGTCGTGCTTTTTAAGTCCTCCTTTCAGCCTGTCAATCAATGCAGTAAACACGCATGCAGTGCTGGCCATCCTGCACATGCTGAGCATCTGCGACTGTCAAAGCCACCGACAATCACCACACTCAATAGCCTTTTCAACCCTGCTGTAGCGTATCAGTATAGAGGGTCGCACTCACGTCCATGATCATCTGCAACTGTCAAAGCCACCGATATTTTGTTTCTATAACAACAACACAGCGCGACACAAGCCACACTCACATCCATGGAAATGTCCTTCTCGCGTATGCTGAACAGCTCAAAGCCACCAACATACAACACCCTCAATGGACTTTTCAAATGTGGCTGTTATAGCAAAAGCCGCATGTTCACGTAACAAGCCGCACTCACGTCCATGGGGATGTCCTTCTCGCGTATGCTGAACAGCTCGAAGCCTGTGTAGGTGCTCTTCTTGGTCTTGGTGAAGCGGTCAACCTTGACTGCAAGGTAGTCGCCCTGGGGGTGCCAGAAGATCTTCACGTCTGCGGTCAACACACAGTCAACACATTCAAGTGTCAGTAAACATATCAAGCCAACTGCAAGAATGACAGCGTGCACGAAGCAAGGCCGCTCAAGCACATACGTGATAATGTCAGACCTATCCCACAACATATACTGCCGGCATTTTGAATTGGTATATTGTTGAGGGCCACATTCTAAAACCATGCAGCAGCAACTGTAATTAACTCACCGCTGACGTTGAAGAGCTGCTTGCTGCGCACGCTGGTGCGCTCCGGGATGCGGTACAGCGTGATGTTGGCCGGCCTGTCGCCCACCTCCTGCGTGTACGCAGCCAGCAGCGCCTCCGCAGGACTCCACTCAAAGTC